>NW_021025261.1:206115-269947 GCF_004153795.1 Camellia sinensis
GCATGTCCATATTGTGCATGTTTAGCATAGCTATAGGCCATTTCGGGCGCCTAATGTTGCATTTCGGGACAATTCCATGCATTCGGTGTTATTTCGCCTCATTTCGGGACTGTTTTCCCCTGCTTAACTTTCTCCATTTGCTCTGATTTTTGGCGTACACCTTGTTTCCTCTCTCTAGAGGGACACTGTGGCCCGAGAGACCACCTTTGTGGTCGCACGCCACTTTCGATGCTTAACAGTCAGTTTTCGGGGCACCCGGCTGCGCGTTTTGGCCCCCGAACCCTCGTTTTGCATCCGTCTTGGTTCATTTTTGGCATGGACCTTGTCTTCATTGTTTAGAAGGTGGTACAAGGGTGGGAGACCACCTTTTCTCCTTGGAGACCACTTTTTCCCCGCCAGCCGGTTTCCTTGTCAGGTAACTGGTCTCCCACCACACCACTGGCTTGCATTCAGTTGGGAGACCACCAATCAGGGCTGCCGACCACTTTTCTTGAGCTTGGACCTTTTGAACTAGTCAGCTGACCTGAGGAAGTGGTCGGCCGACCACCTAAACTGGTCGGCCTGCCTCCTTCAGTTCTATCTCTGTGAGTTGTTGCCAGCTGTGCCAGTTGGAAGGCATAGAATGGATCCTTCATTGACGTGTATGAAGGATCTTCAAGCTTGGTTTTAAGCTTCTAGGAGAAGCTTTGAACCCTCTTGTCTATAAGAGAGACCCTCCTCTTCCTTGCTTAAGGTTCAGATTTTGGTTCTAAGGCATACAATATATATCTCTCTATATCTCTCTAATTCAAGCTCAAAGGTCCATTGTTCTTGCACATTTACACTACACCACTTAGCCTAACACCTCCAACACCAACCTAAACTTCTTGGAAGGTCTTGATAGGTCCCAAGGTCTGAGTTTTTGGCCTCAAAGCTGCTGCAGTTGCTGAGCTTCAAGGGTAACACTTCTTTTCCTCTTTTTGGCATCTTTTTGTTCTATCTTTTAGCCTAGTTTGCAAGCATATTTGAGCTTTGTCATAAACTGAAAAAAGTCTTATTTTGAGCTCCTCTTGAAGTTTTTTTAAGGTCATTTTTCTGTTGGGGGTCATCTACCCCCTTGCATGCTTGTCTTCATCTTGTTTTGAGCCATGCATCTAGGCCATTGAAGTGAGCTTTGTTTGGTCTTCTAGCCACTGAAATCCAGTGGATTTTCAGTGGCTATCAAACTGTTTTGAGCCCCAAAATCAGAGAGGGGTGACCCTCTCACCCCTTGTCCTGTTTACTAGCGTTGTTGGCCTAACAAAGGGGCCTATATTTACACACTTCTTGAGCATGTTTCAGGCCATTTTTGGTGGGTTTTGGGACTTGCATGACCTCTTTCCAGAGCTGTTTTTGCCATGCTAGGTGTCCCTCTTGCATGTGTAGACTAACCCTCTTCATAGCATTTCAAAGGGGCCTTTACTTGCATGCTTCCTAGCCTCATTTCAGGCCCTTTTCAGTGAGTTTTAGGGCCTTCATAACCTCTTTCCAGAGGTGGTTTTTCCATATTAAGTGTCCCTCTTACATGTGTAGAGTAACCCTCTTCATGGCCTTTCAAAGGAGCCTGTCATTCTTGCATGCATAGACCATGTTTCAGTGGGTTTTTGGGGTTTATTTGGCATGTCATACCTCCTAATTTTTCTAGTTTGGTAGCCTCTTTATTGCCTCACATACTTGTAGTGCAAATCTCCTTTACTAGCTTGTGTTGCATGCTTTGTTGGCCCTTGATTTTAGCACTTTTTGGCCATGCCTTAGACTGATTTTGTGCATGTTTTGGACTGCCTTAGCTCTATTTTTGTGCCTCATGGTCGAATGATGCTTGTTTTGCATGCTTGTAGTACAATATCCATGCCTAGCTTTGAGTTTTGAGGCCTATTGCATGCATATACTGAGGTGTTTTCATGTTTTGGGGCCATTGTGCATCATATTTCAGAGCTTATAAGTATGCCATACTCCCATGTTTTCCACTCTTTAAATGCGTTTGAGAGTTGTGCATAAATGCCTCGTTTTTGGACCATTGAATGAGCTTCATTTCCATGCCTTTCGAGCCATTATTTTAGACCATATTCCCACTGTCCTGGACTTGCCTAGGGTCTTCTTGGGGCTGGTTTTGCCATTTGTGCATTGCTTTGAGTACCTCTAGTGTAATGCGCATCAGTAGTTTCGGTATTCGGGCCATCTAGCAGCATTGAGTGAAGTGTTTGCATGATTTGGGGTCATTGTGCATCATATTTCAGAGCTGGAAAATGTATAATTGCATGCCATATTTCATCCCCTGCCATGCTTTGGTAGAGTGGCATTTGATGCCTTAGGTTTGGTCCTTTGCATTTGTGCATATTCGCATGTGTTTTGTTGCCTAATTTCATCATGTATGGCCACTGATTTGAGTGTGGCTGAGGTCCACTCCTTTTAGTTTAAGTCCATCTTGCATCGTGTATGCCATATAGTTCATGCTGTTGCATGTTTGGCCATTGCGTTGTGTGCCTTGATCATCTCATTGATAGTCTTCATGTGTGCATATTAGTTTCCATGTGTGCATCGCGTATGCCATATTATGTCATGAGCATTGAGTATGCCATTCGTAGTTTATAGCATTGCATATGCTAATTGCATGTGTGCATATCATCCCTCGCATGCCAGCATGATTAGGTTGCATTACATTTAGGGTTGCATGTTAGTCACATTGTGTATGCCATCTCATTGCATTGTGTTTGGGGTAGGGTTAGTCCAAACACAGGAAACGAGAGACGTTTCGTACTCAAAATGACGAAACGTGTCTCAATTTCCGGTCGCCGACACTCCGGATTACCCATGATGGAGTTTAGGCCTTGTTGTGTTTATAGGTGCATTCATTTCACATTGAGTCATGCAATTCGACTCCTTGGCTATCATGCATCGAGATGGGTGATTGATGGCACGAGAATCGAGGACAACACTCCCTAGAGCTTGTGCAATGACGGGGAGAGTGGTCGTGCGCACATGTGTTGAAAATTCTTTGCCATGCCCCTTTCTTGCTCTCTGTTGCAGCAAACCAGAAACCAGCAGTCTTCCAGAGCTTTGTACAATATTCCGGGATCAATTGCGAACAGAGGCAAATTGGGGCATCGCGAGGAATTTCCCGACAAGGCGACTCGAGCATGAATGTATCTTTCATCATTCGGAACAGAGCTGAGGTGGTCCATAGATCTGCATACTAGTTTATTTCGTTTCTTAGTTAATTTGTTAATTAATTAGGGTTTTGTAATATTTAATTAGCTAGAATAGTTAATTATTTATTTGATCTGTATTATTTATTTGGACCCTCCGAGAGAGGGCAATGTTGTAATAAGTGTGCGTGTGTGTGATGTATGTCTTCCAACCCCACGTTTTTCTCCCTTTTATTTACCAGCTTATGATAGTTAGATTAGGGCATTTTCAATTAGCATACTTATGCTCGCATGTTTGCATTCATTCATCTGTATTGCATGCACCGGGCTTGGCGCATCATACTAACTGCATTGTATTTCAATTCCAAGTTGAACACATGTTACCTATAGCATCTCAAATGCCATCTTAGAATAGCCGAGCCTATCTTAGTTGCATTTTTGCATGTGTTGCATTAGGCATTTCAGCATAGTTAGGATTCATGCATGATTTCTAATTAACTTCTTTCTTTGGCTTGAAGTACTCGGTAAGTATTTATGCTTTAGCATCATTGCATGCGTGTGAGTGACTGCCATGATAGCATGCTTACCATGAGGCTATTTGCTTATGTGATATAATTGCCTAAATGTTTGTGGGTGAAGGTTGGATTATTTGAATTGGAACAACTCTTCGATTGTGAATTTTAAGCCCATTTGAGAGTGGCAAATCACCATGTTTTCTAAGCCCACCTGAGGGTGGCAAAATCCGCATTTTAGCCTACTTGCGAGTAGCAAACCGCTTTCAAAAACAAACATGAGATGTTTTGTTCCAACTTAGACGATCCAGTCTATACTTGTATGCTGTGCGCATCACATAGTAAATCTAGGCTAATAACCGGAATAAGGGCACATAATGTTTTCAAAACTCGATATCATGGTTAGTAGAGGCAGATCGTTGATCGGGCGAGCGGGGTGCTCACGAAGTGACCTTCCCCAATCGTACCCAAGTTCTTGAGCCGAGGCAACTTTGGTGATGACGGACACGTGGCCTTAGGCAACGAGTCAGGGTTTCCTAGATTCCCCAAAAATAAAATATTTAGGTGGCGACTCTGTATCTGGCAAAGCAGTCCATGTTTGGCACTTCTTTCTAAAAATCTATTTTTCAAAACGATTTGCCGGAATTGGACTCTTTGATGATTCATCAGTCTTGTATTGCACTCCGCGAGATTAGATACAGGACCGTGACAGTGAGTCCAAACTGTAGTGAGCCCAACGAACAAAACGGGATTTCATCCCGGGACGTTCGGGGACGTCTACAAGGGACAAGTGGGGAAAGGGCAAAGTGGCGCCTGTTAAGACATATGGCCGAGGGTAGATGCACGCTCACTACCTATAAATAGGTAGTGACTGACTGAGCTTCAACAAAACAAAAAGAAATGTATATAAATCAATAACTAAGAGGCAGCATACAAGTAGCAGAGAGTTAGTAGTAGGAAACCAAAAGCTAAGGGTCAATTCTAAGGTGAGTTATATTATACCTTGAGTTACCATAACATGTTTTAAATATGTCTTGAGTTACCATAATATATTTTACGAATGTTTTGAGTTACCAAAATTTATTTTGTATAATTTATGTTTTATGGTTACGTTAATGTTTCAATTACGTGGCTTATTTTCTGAACTCTTTTTGCTTAAATTGAAACCCATGGATATGTCTGTTTAACTTTTAATAATTATTTGACAAATATCTTGTAAACAATTATTTTCTGTAAGTACCACTACGGGAGTCCTACGCCTTGGGGGACTTAAATAACCATTGGCCTCTGTTTAGCCACTTTGTGGTCCTCTGTTTGTCATGAATCCATTGACCCATGTTCTGATTGTCACTCCATTGACCCTTGTTCTGTTCTGTCCTGTCCTGTACTGTGGTTATAGTTATTTACGTAATTTCTGTATTTCAATTTCTGCTACTTAATTAATTTGTTTATTCAACTTAAATTACGTTAATGTTTTAGCTTAAATAACTATCTATGGCTATTTTGTGCCCCGATACTCATAGTATAATATTTCTCACTTTGCTATGTGCATATAACTGTTACCCCTTTCAGGTGACGAGATTTAGCAGGATCAAGATGGGGGATAAACTACAGTGTTTCCTTCTTCTTTTTTTGTATTATCTGTATTTTTGATTGGACTCTTATAATAAAATGAAAGCCTAAATGACTATTTTTCTTTTTTTTTTAATAAACTTTTAGTACCCAATTATTTTATTTTAAGTTATTTAATTTATTCGCTACGCTACTACTACAATAGTTTTAGAATTATTTTATTTTTTTCTTGTTGCGATGCCAAGCCTTTGGGTACTGGGTTTGGATCGTGACAAAAGTAGTATCAAAGCAATGGTTTTGGGCACAAAAAAAAAAATACTAATAATAAATTTAACTTCATATTATTTGATATTATGGTATGTGTTTTCCAAAACAAAAAATTTTAAATTAAATTGTCTAACACAAGTAAACCGTGTTATAAATATTTTTGGGCTAAGTTTTCCTGTGGTGTAGGAATGGAAAACCTAATGGAGTTATTTTGGTTTGAGCCCCCAGGAGCTCATCTTATCCCGAACTTATTAGAAGACTGGGGTGATTCGGAGAGTCTTGTCAGGCAAGCCCACCCGACACTTGACCGACTCATTGGGCGAGCTGTGTATTTGCAGGCCGACCTTGATGAGGATTTCTTATTTTGGAGGCTTAGCTAAGGCAGCACTCGTGAGAAGTACATAGGGTCGACCCACGTTGTTGGTCTTGCTCTGAACCTAGGACAACCGCATTTTCTGGTCGCACCTCTACTCCTGGGCTTTGTGGAGAGGAGAAGACATGCATATCCTAGCAGCCACATTCGCACTACGACTCCTCCTCCACAGCACATTGTCCAGACTTTAGCTATGGACTTTACTGACAGTGTATCATACTTGGAAATACTGGTGCGGATTACCGGACGGGAGTTTTGGGGTTATGATCACAGTATTCCTGTCTATATGGTCCGGGTAGTATGGCAGTTCTTTGGAGTAGAGCTCAGTGCGTGGGAGTTTGAGCCCCTCATGTAGAGTGAGTTCGCGGGGTTATTTCGTAGGCCAGTTTTCCAGAGCTAGTTCGCATGGTGGCCCAACGGTCCCTTCTAGAAACTTGACCAAGAGATCTTTTTTTTTTTTAACCTAACCATGATTAGTCTAATCCTTCTATTTTTGTATTAATAGGATTATACACTAACTCTTGATTGTATTTTAAGTACGTTGTACTAATATGTTTTCTTTTGCATACGTAAAAATGATATATGTACTGTTATAGTATCTTGTGAATCATAACTATGATTTATCCGAGTCTGACCCGTTTAAAATCGGGCTACACAGATACGGTTTAAACAGATATTCGGATTTGGATTTGCATAAATGGACCGGATTAATCGGATCGGATTCGGATCGGATTCGGGTTATACCCGATCCGTTGACAGGCCTAGTTGCTAACTATGTTGTGCTTGTTAAGTTTCTTCCTCTTTCAGGCACGATATTGTATGTACGGTTCATTTGAAGCTGGTGCGACCAGACGAACCGGACAGGTATTATCTTCTCCGTGTGAGACGTAGCGAGAATTGTAATTCTCTTACACTCTTACTACATGAAATGTAGTTTTGCTTTGCATTCTTGCTTAGAATTGTTGCATTTACTATAAATATTTGCTTCATTACAGCTTGCTTCTTTGCATGATCATGAGTTATGTTCGGCTCTGTGCATGTCTTTTGCATTTTGCCCCTGCCTGCGGGCACATCTCTTGTTTATCTCGCCTGTTTGCCTAAGTCTTCGGCCTAGTAAAAAATGGGTCGTCTCTGGACTTTGACATTCATTTCTGTCACTTATGACTTTCGAGTTCTGTCAAAGAGGGGCAACTGTAGGCACCCCATTTTTGACCGACCTTCAGACTCAGATGTCATCGATTGAGCGCTCGGTGATTGTGCATGTTGTGCTCGTTCTGAGGTTATGGAGTCTCGGCTGAGAGCCTTGCCTCCAGACTTCGGGACTCTTCTGTGCTTTGCCTCGGTTTGTGAACTAGGTTTTGTTTTCTCTTCCTGAAGGGAGGGAGAGGTCTCGTAGACCATCTCTCAGTGGCCGTAGGCTACTTTTCGTGGCCTTAGACTACTATTCCTGTTTGGAGACCAGTTTCTGGTTTTCAGAGCCATCGGCCGTGCGCCTCGGTTCGGGATCGCTTAACTTTCTCCGTTTGCTCCGGTTTTTGGCACACACCTTGTTTCCTCTCTCTAGAGGGACACTGTGGCCCGAGAGACCACCTTCCTGGTTGCACGCCACTTTCGATGCTTAACAGTTAGTTTTCAAGGCACTTGGCTGCGCGTTTTGGCCCCCGAACCCTCGTTTTGCATCCGTCTTGGTTCATTTTTGGTATGGACCTTGTTTTCCATGTTTGGAAGGTGGTAGAAGGGTGGGAGACTAGCAATTCTTTTGGAGACCATCTCTCTCTCCTCCAGCCGATTTTCTTGACAGGTAGGTGGTCTCTCTCACTTTTGGGCAACATTTCCTGGTCTCCCATACCACCACTAGCTTGTTTTCACCTTGGAGACTACCAATCAGGGTTGCCGACCACTTTTTGCTCACTTGACCCTTTTGATCTGGTCGGCCGACCAGGGGAAATGGTCGGCCGACCACCTGAACTAGTTGGCCAGCTCTTTGCATGTTTGTCTCCCTAATTGCTTGCCAGCTGTGCCAGCTGGAAGGCACAAAATTGATCCTCCATACACATGTACAGAGGATCTTCAAGCTTGGTTTTAAGCTTCTAGGAGAAGCTTTGAACCCTCTTATCTATAATAGAGACCCTCCTCTTCCTTGCTTAAGGTTCGGATTTTGGTTCTAAGGCATACAATATACATCTCTCTATATCTCTCTAATTCAAGCTCAAAGGTCCATTGTTGTTGCACATTTACACTACACCTCTTAGCCTAACACCTCCAACACCAACCTAAGCTTCTTGGAAGGTCTTGATAGGTCCTAAGGTCTGAGTTTTTGGCCTCAAAGCTGCTAGAGTTTCTGAGCTTCAAGGGTAACACTTTTTTCCCTTTTTTTGGCATCTTTTTGTTCTATCTTTTAGACTAGTTTGTAAGCATATTTGAGCTTTGTCATAAACTGAAAAAAGTCTTATTTTGAGCTCCCCTTGAAGTTTGTTTAAGGTCATTTTTATGTTGGGGGTCATCTACCCCCTTGCATGCTTGTCTTCATCTTGTTTTGAGCCATGCATCTAGGCCATTGAAGTGAGCTTTGTTTGGCCTTCTAGCCACTGAAATCCAGTGGATTTTCAGTGGCTATCAGACTGTTTTGAGCCCCAAAATCAGAGAGGGGTGACCCTCTCACCCCTTGTCTTGTTTACTAGCATTGTTAGCCTAACAAAGGGGCCTATATTTACACACTTTTTGAGCATGTTTCAAGCCCTTTTTGGTGGGTTTTAGGACCTGCATGACCTCTGTCCAGAGCTGTTTTTTCCATGTTAGGTGTCCCTGTTGCATGTGTAGACTAGCCCTCTTCATAGCATTTCAAAGGAGCCTTTACTTGCGTGCTTCCTAGCCTCATTTCAGGCCCTTTTTAGTGAGTTTTAGGGCCTTCATAACCTCTATCCTGAGGTGGTTTTTCCATATTAAGTGTCCCTCTTGCATGTGTAGAGTAACCCTCTTCATGGCCTTTCAAAGGAGCCTATCATTCTTGCATGCATAGACCATATTTCATTGGGTTTTTGGGGTTTATTTGGCATGTCATACCTCTTACTATTGCTAGTTTGCTAGCCTCTTTATTGCCTCACATACTTGTATTGCAAATCTCCTTTACTAGCTTGTGTTGCATGCTTTGTTGGCCCTTGATTTTAGCACTTTTTGGCCATGCCTTAGACTGATTTTGAGCATGTTTTGGACTTCCTTAGCTCTATTTTTGTGCCTCATGGTCGAATGATGCTTGTTTTGCATGCTTGTAGTACAATATCCATGCCTAGCTTTGAGTTTTGAGGCCTATTGCATGCATATACTGAGGTGTTTTCATGTTTTGGGGCCATTGTGCATTATATTTCAGAGCTTATATGTATGCCATACTCCCATGTTTTCCACTCTTTAAATGCGTTTGAGAGTTGTGCATAAATGCCTCGTTTTTGGACCATTGCATGAGCTTCATTTCCATGCCTTTTGAGCCATTATTTTAGACCATATTCCCACTGTCTTGGACCTACCTAGGGTGTGTTTGGGGCTGGTTTTGCCATTTGTGCATTGCTTTGAGTACCTCTAGTGTAATGCGCTTCACTAGTTTCGGTATTCGGGCCATCTAGCTGCATTGTGTGAAGTGTTTGCATGATTTGGGGTCATTGTGCATCATATTTCAGAGCTGAAAAATGTATAATTGCATGCCATATTTCATCCCCTGCCATGCTTTGGTAGAGTGGCATTTGATGCCTTAGGTTCGGTCCTTTGCATTTGTGCATATTCGCATGTGTTTTGTTGCCTAATTTCATCATGTATGGCCACTGATTTGAGTGTGGCTGAGGTCCACTCCTTTTAGTTTAAGTCCATCTTGCATCGTGTATGCCATATAGTTCATGCTGTTGCATGTTTGGCCATTGCGTTGTGTGCCTTGATCATCTCATTGATAGTCTTCATATGTGCATGTTAGTTTCCATGTGTGCATCGCGTATGCCATATTATGTCATGAGCATTGAGTATGCCATTCGTAGTTCATAGCATTGCATATGCTAATTGCATGTGTGCATATCATCCCTCGCATGCCAGCATGATTAGGTTGCATTGCATTTAGGGTTGCATGTTAGTCACATTGTGTATGCCATCTCATTGCATTGTGTTTGGAGTAGGGTTAGTTCAAACACGGGAAACGAGGGACGTTTCGTACTCAAAGTGATGAAACGTGTCTCAATTCTCGGTCACCGACACTCCGGATTACCCATGATGGAATCTACACCTTGTTGTGTTTATATGTGCATTCATTTCACATCGAGTCGTGCAATTCGACTCCTCGGCCATCGTGCATCGAGATGCGTTATTGATGGCACAAGGATCGAGGTGTGATTTGCACACCAACCCTTAGCACAACACCTCCACCATCAATCCAAGCATCTTGGAACCGATTTGCAGAGGTTGAAGGCTCACCATATTGGTCCAGAAGTTGCTGGAGGTCTTCTCTACAAGGGTAAGTCTCTATTTCCCCCATTTTGACATTGTTTTGCTTCATTGTGAAATCTCTTCAACAACTTTTTGGATGAACTTTGCTTCAAACCTGTCAATTTCGATCCAAATTAAAAGTAAAGCTATAGCATATTACCGAAATCCAAAACCTTACAAACCCCACTCAAAATATGCAGTTAAGAAATGTAAAATTCAAAACATCTTGAACTTACAAAGTGAACTAACTATATTTGATATACATATATACATATATTTTAAATATTAAAAACAATAATGATAGGATTTTCTAGTTAAAGATAAAAATTGATAGCAGCAACAAAATTAAAAAGATGCTAAAACATTACCCATTAGCAACATTTTTCGAATCCCAGCCCGATATTGTACCAGCTTCAGAGAGGGCAGCTCTCCTAACCTCTACCTTCTCCATCTCATCCCCGTAACGCTTTTCATGTATTAGAAAAGCTTCTCCAAAACACCTTGTTTGGCTCCATACATCAAAAGGATCGACATCGTAGAATATTGGAAGAACTAATTGTCCAAGTGAATTCTTGCATTCAATGATCTTCACAAGCTCATCAAGGCACCATCTGGAAGAAGCATAGTTTGTTGAGAAAACAACGATGGAGATCCTCGATTCTTCGATTGATTTTAGCAGGGCCGAAGAAATGTCATGTCCTCTTGGGAGTTCATCATCGTTGATGAAGGTGTGAATTCCAGCTTACACCAAAGCCACGTAGAGATGATCAGTAAAGTTTTTGCGGGTATCTTCACCTCTGAAACTCAAGAACACGTCATAGCTCCAGGGAGATTGTGTCGAAGATGATGAAGAAGGAGAACAATGACCTAAGCTTCTTTTAAAAGCCATGGATGATCAAGCCAAAATTAGATTAGAGATCAAAATCAATTGTAAACAGTGTGAAAGAATAGTGATTCTTCCAAAGGTAAGAAAAGAGTCATTTGCAAATTGCAAGCTCCTCCATCTTATGTTATGGGCTTTGGAGGGATCTCATCTGTGGAGTGGAGTGGAGTGGAGTGGAGTGGGAGTACAGTTAATGATCAGTTGGAATAAATTACACTGACTTTTTCTTACAATTAAAAATATATAATAAGTGTTATACTTATAATTAATCAATTAAAATTAATGCAAGTAATGTAAAAAAAAAAAAAAAAAAAGTATATAAATCAATAAGTAAAAGGCAGCATACAAGTAGCAGGGAGTTAGTAATAGGAAACTAAAAGCTAAGGGTCAATCCTAAGGCTCTGTTTGTTTTCAGAGGTAGAATGGAGGAGATTGATAATGAGGGGATTACTAGTGAGGGGATTGATAGTGAGGGGATTAAGTAAAATTGTGTTTATTTTGATGATAGTTGTTAGCATAGGAATTGTTAAATTATTTTTATATAAAATAATAAAACAAAAAAAAAATAAAAAATTAAACATTAATGTTCAAAAAAAATTCCCAATATGTAAAAAATAAAAAAATTTCTAATCCCCTTACTATTTTTCTAATACCATCTTCACCTCATCCATCCCAGTCCTCCCTTTAACCTCCATCTTAATCCCCTCTTCCATCCTAATCCCTTCCTCCAACTCTACAAACAAACACAATACTAAATAGCCCCACCTCCATCCTATTCCCATTCCATCCATTACACCCCAAAGCAAACGGGGTCTAAGGGAGCTAGTAGTATGAAACTAAAAGCTAAGGGTCAGTCCTAAGGTGAGTTCTATTATACCGTAAGTTATTATAATGTATTTTCTATATGTCTTGAGTCACCATAATATATTTTATGAATGCTTTGAGTCACCATAATTTATTTTATATAAATTATGTTTTGCAGTTATATTAATGTTTCAATTATGTGGATTATTTTCTGACCTCTATTTGCTTAAATGGAAACACATGGATATGTTTGCTTAAATTTTAGAAAGTATTTGACAAAGATCTTGTAAATAATTATTTTCTGTAAGTACCACCATGGGAGTCCCATGCCTTGGGGGACTTAAATAACCATTGGCTCCTGTTTGGTCACTTTGTGGTCCTCTGTTGTCATGGATCCATTGATCCCTATTTTAATTGTCACTCCAGTGACCCCTGTTCTGTTTTGTCATGTGTCGTGGTTATAGTTATTTACGTAATTTCTGTATTTCAGTTTCTGTCATGACCCAAGCCCAGGGCTTAGGGCTGGAATTGCAACTTACTACATAATTCTAATCGTAGCAAGTTAAATGGCGTAGACGGAGGCAAATAAAAAATAATTAAACAGAAAATTTACTTCATTCTACTATTTTAGTAAAAGAAAATACATCTATAGGCTTTTATTTATTTATGTTTTTATTATGTAGTGACCGGCCCTTAGTTAAAAAAATAAAAATAAAAGGAAGAAAAGGAAAATAAAATAAAATAATGGATCAGCATCAATTCTTGTTCAGGTTCCACTACATGAGGTTATGGGTCTTCCTTACATATCGTCACCTGAAAGGGTAACAGCTATAAGCACACAGTAGAGTGAGAAATATTATGCTAAAAGTATAGGGAACACAAAATAACCATGTATAGTTAGTTAAGCTAAAACATTTACATAACTTAATTTCAATAAACAAATTATTCAAAGTGGCAGAAACTGAAATACGAAAATTATGTAAATAAATAATCATAACTACGGTACATAACAGAACAGAACAGAGGTCATAGAAGTGACAATCAGAATAGATGTCAATGGATCCATGACAAACAGAAGACCACAAAGTGACTAAATAGAGGCCAATAGTTATTTAAGTCCCCCAAGGCGTGAGACTCCCGTGGTGGTAAAATATATTCATTTATAAAACCATTGTCAAATAATTTCTAAAAGTTAAACAAACATATACATGGGTTTCAATTTAAGCAAATAGAGTTCAGAAATAATTAACGTAATCAAAATATTAATATAATTTATAAACCATAGATTGCGTAAAATAATTTATGGTAACCCAAAACATACGTAAAATATATCATGGTGACTCAAGATATAATATAACTCACCTTAATATTAACCCTTAGCCTTTACTTTTCACTATCATAAATCTTCTTACTTATTAGTTTCCTATCTCCAATACCCTTGCATGTTTTTCTTCTTTTTTTTTTTTTTGGCACTGATCTTGATCTCCTCCCCATTTATAGGGAGGCAAGCCTTGCCAGTACCCACCACGTGTCCATAGAAATCTTCCTTAGATTTAGATTGAAATCTCTTAAATCTATACTGTTAGGTCCCTTTATTGTCAAATCCGCGTACAAACTTTGTTTTGATAAAGTTGTAATTTTTTCCAAGTTTTTGTCTTTCCCGCTTGAGCGGAGCCATTGGCGCTCGAGCGTAATATGGGATAACTCAGTAGTTTGTCAGGTCTGTAAAAATACTGAGCTATGTGATTTCACACTCGAGCGGATTCTCCAGCACTCGAGCGGAACTCTGTTTTGTCACACGCATGTTTTGCTGAAGCCGCTCGAGCAGGATGCTTGGCGCTCAAGCGGAGATCGCGGACTTTGTTTGCCTATTTATATCTGTTTAAGCAGATTTTAGGGTTTACTTTTCCTAGATCTTATTCAAGAGTCCTAGGGTTTTGTTTGAGGTTTTCCTCTGAGGTTTTTGTGAGTTTTCCTTGATAAAATTGAATGAGTATTCAACTCATGAATTGAGAAGCACATATCAAGGAGATTGTTCATCTACATACAAGAGTGATCTTCTTCGATGGATTCCGAAGATTCAAACGTGGAGTTTCAAAGGAGTTTGATTCTGTACGTAGTCGTTTATTCGACAAGTGAAGTTGTGGATTCAACTTTAGCATTGATCAGTTCCGAGACGAAGGCGTGGTGAAAGAGTTACATAAGATTCGAAGACAAATTGACTGAGTTGGGTAATTTGTGTATTATCTTTGTAATCTTTGTTTCTTCAGTAGTGGATTGATTAGTGGCGTTTTGCCCATGATTTTTGATTACAATTGAAGGTTCTTCAATTGTGGTTTTTCCACGTAAAAATCGTTTGTGTCAATTTATTATTTATTCAAAAAAACAACAATCTAAATCACTTTTGTAAGTGCTTGATGATTTAGATTGCGTGTTTTGAATAATTGGGATTTGGAATATTTTAATATTGATCTAATCACGAATCACTTAGGATTTTCACTTGGTATCAAAGCAGGTCACTCTTTGTTTTTATCAAAACTATAGGAGTGTGATTTTGTGTGATTAGTGATATGGATTCTATACGTGAAGGTAACTCGACCCATAGACCTCCTTTACTCGATGGTACAAACTATTCTTATTGGAAAGCTCGTATGAGAGCATTTTTAAAATCCATCGATGTGAAAGTTTGGCACTGCATGATCTATGGATGGAGTAAACCTATTGTCACCATTGATGGTATTGATATTTCTAAAACCCTTGATAAATGGGACACAACTGATTAGTAGAACTTGAGTTGGAACAGTAAGGCTCTCAATTCCCTGTTTTGCTCCGTCACACCTGAAGAGTTTTGTCGAATCTACACGTGTGAGGTAGCAAAAGAGGCTTGGGACATTTTGGAAACGATTCACGGAGGTACTACGTCTGTCAAAAGGTCAAAACTTCAACGTCTCACCTCCGCTTTTGAAACCCTTTTATGCGCGATGATGAGACGTTTGATGATTTCTATGCAAAACTCAGTGATATTGTGAATTCCTGTTTCACACTCGGTGAAAAAATCCCAGAAGCAAAAGTTATTGGAAAAATTTTGAGGTCATTACCCGAGAGGTTCCAATCAAAAGTGACAGCCATTAAGGAGGCTTAGAATGTTGATACCCTCAAGCTTGATCAGTTAGTTGGAAACTTGAAGACTTATGAAGCCCACCAGATTTCAAAGAAAAAACAAAAAGACAGTGTGGCTTTCACTAGTGCTCATGAGACTGCAAAAACTCCGGAAACTGAATTTGATTTAGAGTCTGAGATGACGGCTATGTTTACTAAACAGTTTAAAAAATTTTTGAAGAAAAAGAAGCCTAATTTCAGAAACCCTATTTCAAAAGACAAGAGTAATGAAAACCCCAAAACCTTTCCACCAAAACTTTCTCCTAAAACTGATATGAAGATTGTAAAGGGGCAAGGGGTCAAGTGCTATGAATGTCAAGGGTTTGGCCATATTGCCTTTGAATGTCCTTCGAAAAAGAATTGAAAGAAAGTCTACATTGTGACTTGGGATGATGAAAGCGGGTCGGAGCAAGAACCCGAAGAACCTGAATCCGCAGAAGACGGGGATAGTGCTTTCATGGCATTTTGGTCCACATTCACTCAACCTCTTCCTAAGCCAACGGAATTAGTTCGTGGTCAGAACCTGCATCATGCTCCCAACTTTGACGGGAGTAACTACCTGTATTGGAAGATCAGAATGATGGCGTTTTTGAGAGCTTTTGACCCAGAAGGCTGGCAAGCCATTGAAGAAGATACAGAAAGTGCTAACAATTCGAGCAATCAGAGAGCCCTGATATCTATTCGTGGAGCAATTTTGATGAAGAATAGCAGCGGCTTGCTCACTGCACGAAGGCTAAACATGCATGGGAGACTTTGAGCCAATTCCATAAAAGAGGAGATTCACCTTCACCACCATCCAGCAACTTTTCTGCCTTAGTTGCCCGACTGGATGAGGTCAAGAAGAATGAGGAGCAAAAAGATGATGATGAAACATCTACATCTGAAGACAATGATGAGATTACCGGTGATGATCTACAACAAGCTTACGGAAAGCTTTATGATGAATCTCTGAATCTGTCTAAAATCAATGACAAACTCACTCTCAAGCTTAGAGCATGTGAAAGTGAGAATGTCAAGCTGAAAGGAGAACTTGTAGTAGCAAAGAAGAATATCATCAAGATCTCAAGTGACAGGCAAGACTTATGTGGAAAACTTCTATCCTGTGAAACTGAAAGGAATGAACTTCTAAAGGTGTATTCCATATATGAAGAGAAGCTTGAAAGTCTTGAGATGTCACAAGCTACATTGGAAGAGATAGTCTGTCAGAAAGATGAAGAACTCCGTATTGCTAGAGCCACTATTGCCATGTGAAAAAAGGTTCCAAATCTTTAGAAGACATCCTTGGGTCTCAACAAATGGGTTGTGACAAAAGTGGGCTAGGCTATGGTGCGACAGCTTACAAGGGACAGGCCTTTACTTCACATGACTTGAAGACTCAAGCAAAGGGAAAGCTGAAGGTAGACCAAGGTGATCCCTCTCTTCATCTACCTAAAAGGGGTAAGATCAACAAAAAGGAGGTAAAACCTATTTTTATTTGTCATCACTATGGTAGGTATGGCCACATTCGTCCTTATTGCTATGAATTGTTTGGTAAGGTGTCTCAAAAGGGTAGAAATTCGAATACTTTTTGGGTTAGGAGACAACCTTACATGTCTAGGCGGCATACCGAGGTTCAAAAGGGTGTTCACAACACCAAGACAGTTACCAAGACCAAAAAGATTTGGGTGAGAAAAGATGATTTGAGTTATTTAGTTGCTCACACTGCCCTAAAAGCACGTGACTCACACATGTGGTATCTTGATGGTGGGTGCTCTCGTCATATGTCCGGTAACAAATCCTACTTCACCTCCTTTGAAAAATATGAAGGAGGACTTGTTACCTTTGGAGATGGCGACATTTCTAGAGTCATTGGTAAAGGCTCTATAAGTGTTGCTGGTCTCCCCAAGCTCGAAAATGCTCTTCTTGTTGATGGCCTTAAAGCAAATCTTTTGAGCATTAGTCAAATGTGTGATTCCACCATGAAGTATTATTTTCAAAAAATAAATGTCAAATTTTGGATAAAAAGGGAAATACTGTCTTGCATGGGGTTCGCACATCTGATAACTGCTATGGGATTGTTACTACTAATGATCTCACTTGTCATTCTACCATCATAAGTAACATTGATTTGTGGCATCAAAGATTAGGTCATATGAATTTCAAAGACCTAACTGAGATAGCTAACAAAGAGCTTGTGAGAGGAGTACCTAAACTGGGTAAGAATCTGAACCATGTGTGTGGGCCATGTCAACTTGGAAAGCAGACTCGTGCCCCTCATAAAAAGGTGAATAGCTTTACAACCAAACGTCCTCTTGAACTGGTTCACATGGATTTAATGGGTCCTACTCGCACTGAAAGCATTGGAGGTAAAAGATACATTTTTTTTTAACTGTTGACGATTTTACTCGTTTTTCGTGGGTAAATTTTTTAAGGGAAAAATATGATACATTTGATGCTTTCCAGGCCTTAGTCCTTAAAATCCAAAATGAACAGGGTGTTTCCATTGGGTGTATCATAAGAATCCGAACTGATCATGGTTGTGAGTTTGAAAATAGTTCGTTTTCGGATTTTTGTGATATGCATGGAATTAAGCATGAATTTTCTGCACCTATTACTCCACAACAAAATGGAGTGTTTGAGAGGAAAAACAGAGTTGTTCAAGAAATGGCTAGGGTCATGCTCCTTAGCAAGAAACTTCCTCCAAAGTTTTGGGCTGAAGCCCTAAATACTGCTGTTTATGTCATAAATCGCGTGTATTTAAGGCCCGACACTTTACAAACTCCATGTGAATTGTGGAAGGGATTGAAACCTAATGTAAAATACTTCAAAACTTTTGGGAGTAAGTGCTACATTTTCAAAGATAGAAAGCCTTTGGGCAAATTTGACTCCCGAAGTGATGAAGGTATTTTTCTAGGGTATTCAACCACTAGTAGGGCTTTTCGAGCCTATAGCCTACGAACTTCTTCTTTAATGGAATCTATCAATGTGGTTATAGATGACACAGGTTCACCTACTCCAGCAACAAATGAGGATGACAATGGTGAGTCTCCAATCTTGGATACTGAACCACAAAGTCAAAGAGAAGTTGAGGTCCAAGCACAAGAAGTTGAGACGACACCATCCTCACAGGTAAGTCAAAGTCCAAAGAGTGCACAAAGAAACATCACTCCTGATGCTTCTGTCACCACAAGTCCTGAGTTCAAACCATCAGCAAGGGTGAAACTAAATCATCCAGCTCAACAGGTGATTGGAAGTGTATCGGATCGAATGAAAACCCGAAGACAGATTCAGGATGAGGTATCACATATGTGTTATGTTTCTTTAATTGACCCTAAGAATTTTAAAGAGGCCTTGCTAGATGATAGTTGGTCAATGGTATGCATGAAGAATTAGGTCAATTTGAACGTAACAGAGTTTGGACTCTAGTCCCCAGACCTAGAGACATGAATGTGATAGGTACCAAGTGGATCTTTAAAAATAAATCTGATGAGAATGGTACTGTGGTTAGGAATAAAGCTAGGTTGGTTGCTCAAGGATACACTCAAGTAGAAGGTATTGACTATGATGAGATGTTTGCCCCAGTTGCACGTCTCGAATCTATTCGTATTTTGCTTGGTGTTGCATGTTATCTTGGTTTCAAATTGTTTCAAATGGATGTGAAAAGTGCCTTCCTGAATGGGTACTTGAAAGAATAGGCATATGTTGAGCAACCAAAAGGGTTTGAGGTCCCTGAATGTCCAAATCATGTCTACAAGTTAGACAAGGCTTTGTATAGGTTGAAACAAGCCCCTCGGGCTTGGTATGATAGACTTACTACCTTTCTTCTTGATAATGATTTTCAAAGGGGTAGTGTGGATAAGACCTTATTTGTGAAACATACTAAGTCTCATATTCTTGTTGCTCAGATTTATGTTGATGATATTGTGTTTGGATCCACAGCTGAACATCTTGTGAAATATTTTTCGGATTGCATGACACATGAGTTTGAGATGAGCATGATAGAAGAGTTGCCTTATTTTTTGGGTCTTCAAATTAAACAGTCTTTTTCAGGTATGTTTGTTTCTCAGTCTAAGTATGCCAAAAATCTTGTGTCAAAGTTTGGACTTGAGTCTGCCAAACATGCACGTACTCCTATGAGTACCAGTCATCACCTCTCCAAAGACTCCTCCGGAATTGATGTAGATCCTACCCTTTAGAGGAGTATGATTGGGAGTCTTCTGTATCTTACAGCTAGTCGTCCTGATATTTCCTTCAGCGTCGGTGCTTGTGCCCATTACCAAGCCAGTCCTAAAGAGTCTCACCTTCTTGCGGTAAAACGCATCATCAAATATGTTAATGGGACAGTGGGGTATGTGGTTTGGTTTTCTATTGATACTACAGCTGAAATTAGTGGTTTTTCTAATGTCGATTGGGCAGGGTGTGCTAATGATAGGAAAAGTACATCCGAGGGGTGTTTTTACCTTGGGAATAATCTAGTTTCCTGGCATAGTAAAAAGCAAAATGCCATCTCTCATTCGACTGCTGAGGCTGAGTACATTGCTGCAGGAAGTTGTTGTGCACAAATGCTGTGGATGAAGCAAATGCTTCATGACTATGGGATTGAACAGAACACTCTCACTCTTTTCTATGATAACACAAGTGCCATAAACATTTCAAAAAATCCTGTCCAACACTCTCGCACCAAACACATTGACATTCGTCATCATTTTATTCGAGAGTTAGTGGAAGAAGGCCTTGTTGTTCTGGAACATGTTCCCACTGAGCATCAAAAAGCTGATATTTTTAGAAAACCCCTTGATCTTCTTCGGTTTGAGTTTCTTAGGAAGACCTTGCGTGTTGTGCTCAGTAGCTAGGGTGTTTCCTGTTTCCTTTAATGGGTATGAGTGGTTGGCTTATTGTATTCTTGGATGTGATAATCTCATTGTCTTTCCGTCCTGATATCTTTGCATCAAAAATTTATATGAACACTGCTCATGTTGCTTACAAGATCTTATTCGTCTTTGTTCATAGCTCATTTTGAATGCCCATACTCATTCACTTCATGATCTCATTCTGTACACATTCTTGAGATAAACTGTTGCAGGGGTTTCCGCACAAGTGATCACAGTTCTCTATGGACCACTAATAGTGTTTCTTGTACTTTCTCAGAGGAATTAACCTATACTGGTATATCATGGGTGATGTTGAGTCTCTTAACCATCTACTATTATTTTTTCACTTCCATGGTTTCTCCCTTAGTTCATTAAAATCCGAGCATTAGGAAAAGGCTACCTCAGAGGCACCAACCAAGCCATCCTTTTTGATTTCATTCTTCTTTGGTTTGGTCTCCATACTCTTGAGCGAGTATGCCACCAGTGAGTGCCCACAAGAAAGAAAAGTTCAAAAAACATTCATTGATTGAGGGGGAGCTTTCGCGTTTACTCAACAAATACCCCGTGATTCCTAGTGGTTTGACTTTTCTTTATGATGGTCAGTTACTCTTGTCGGAGGTCCAGCCATCCGATCACTATGAGGATTAACTCTAGCTTTGTGACTCTCAAGGATTGCACACACACACATTTTATTTGTGAGCTCTCATGTGTGTTTTTGAGTTATGCATTCTTATGCTGCTTATGGCCTTGATTAAATTCTATCTGTTTTATTCATAACCTGGTGCTTCAATTTTTTTTAACAAATTTTCAGGACTCATGATTGATGGATTCTTTTATCCTAGGGTATAGTCATTCACTTGGACTCCCTGCGTGTTATAGGTCATCCTAGTTGTTTTTTGTTTTCATACAAAAAAAAAAAAAAGGTCTTCGCTCGAGCGGACTGTTCCACGCTCGAGCGTATTTTTTCGCCTTGCAACATTTTGTCCTTGTTTTACAGTTCTGTGAGGGGTGTTTTTACGCTCGAGCGTCCTTATTCGCGCTCGAGCGGGTATCTGCTTGTCTTGCCTCATGCTTGAGCGGTACTCATTACGCTCGAGCGGACCTATTTCGTATAAAACTCCCTCCCTCGACTTTTCAGGTCATTTTTTTCCCCTCTTTTTTCGTCTCTCATCTCTAGGGTTTGGATTGTGGTCTAGTTGGGCTTGTTTTTTCCATTCTTCTTCCTCTTCCTCGCCGATTCCACCTTGGTAAGTGTTTTCCATCTCCTTCTCTGTTATTTTCAGTTCACATGGGGGTTGTATTTCGGGTTTTTGTTTGTTTTGTGTCTAGTTTTTTTCCCTTTCCCTCACACACTTTCACTGAGTCTTGGTTTCTTCTTAATGATGGTTTTCTTGTTTTTTTCTTATGTCGTTTGTTGTGTCATTAGACCTAGGGTTTCTTATTGTTAATTTTTTATGGTCTCATGTCTCTCCTGTTTTGGTTGGTTTGATTTCGTCGTACTAGATTGCTATGGTGAGGCCTAGTTCTTATTTGCACATTTGTGGATCCTGTTTAAGTGCTTTCTTATGATCCTTATTTCTTTAATATTAAGCCCTGCATCTGTTATCCATGTTTATGCATTGTGCTTGTGAGTTCCATCATATTGTAAGTCGCATATTTGTTTTTTTTTCCATCTCATTGTTACTAATGTTACTAATGTTATCTGTGTTTTGTTGCTCTACTCTTTGGGTTTGTTTAGTGTTGGGTTTTTATTGTGTCTCGAGTCATCATGTCTGCTTGTAAGCGCCGAAAGTCTACTGTGTCGCGTCCTGCATTCAATTCTGAGAGGTTTCAATCTGCTAAACAAGCCAAATTATTTCGTAAGTCAGCCTTCCTTCACCACTTGGGTTAGGTCTAAATCCATCAATGTCACTCCTGATCTAATTCGAGGGCTTCTTAAGATTGATCAAGTATTTCCTGAACATTATCATTTTCCAGTTCATCCTACCTGTGACTTTAATAATGTGGCTGAGTTTTTATGTGGTACTCCCCGCCCTTGGCCTCAGGGTTCATTGATTAAACAGTTTGAACTCCTTCCCGAGTTTAGACTGCTTAATCTAATTGTCTGTGCTAATCTCATTGTGACCACCCACTCATCCGAAATTAATCAAGACCAGGGGTTCGTTTTGTTCTGTCTTGCTCATCATATGTCCATTGACCTTGCCACACTAATTATTAGAAAGATGATAGGTGTCTTTGGGATCAAATAGTTAGGACTCCCGTATGGTTGTATGATCAACCATCTTTTGTCCGAGCTTGAGGTTCTAGTTTTCGAGGATGATGAGTTTGCCTTCCCATCTCGGCCTTTCACTAAAAAAACCGTTTCCCAGAGTCGGCCTCATGTTAAGGGGGAGTTTTCTCGGGCTGGTACTTCTGCAGTTACCGCTGCTGGCCTTGCTGAGGAGGCTGAGTTTGATGCTACCACAGCTGGTGGTGAGGCGGATGCTGTTCCGCCTCGGGCGTTTCGTGACCAACTTCAACATTTCGAGGATGCTATGACTTAGCGATTGGACTTTTTGGATGCTCGATTTGATGCTTTTGATGGCTGCCTTGGCTAGTTGGAGCAGTCTTCCATCTAGACTACCACTCAGCTGGAGCACATTATTTCCTTACTACAGCTTCAGCAGCCTCCACCTGATGCCTGATTTGGTTGTTCATTCGCCTGTTGTCTTCCTTCTCTCGGCTAAAAAGGGGGAGAGTTTTTGGTGGTACATTTGGTGGTACATGTTTAGATATTTATTTGGATATTTGGATACTTTGTCTATTTGGATATTTGGATACATGTTTATATATTTGGATATTTGGATACTTTGTCTTGTTGATATTTTGCCATCCATTCCGGTTGTTTTTCAGTATTGTGAATATCATTTTGGATCTAGTATCACGGTTATCTTTATAGCTATATCTCTTTTTATGCCATTCCACAGTTTTTGTTTTTCTTGGTATGTTGGTTGTTCTTTCACAGGTGTTTGTTGGATGCATTATTTCGAATGGCAGGATTGTTTTGGATGGATTATTCGCATGGCAGGATTGTTTTGTTGAGAATAGAGTTGTTTTAGTGTTATTCTTTTCCTGGTTGTTACATTGTCTAGTGCGTGTGTTTAAGGAAAATTGTTTAGAAAAGTTTTGTCCGGGAATTGACAAAGGGGGAGATTGTTAGATCCCTTTATTGTCAAATCCACGTACAAACTTTGTTTTGATAAAGTTGTAACTTTTTCCAAGTTTTTGTCTTTCCCGCTCGAGCGGAGCCATTGGCGCTCGAGCGTAATATGGGATAACTCAGTAGTTTGTCAGGTCTATAAAAATACTGAGCTGTGTGATTTTGCGCTCGAGCGGATTCTCCAGCGCTCGAGCAGAACTCTGTTTTGTCACACGCATGTTTTGTTGAAGCCGCTCGAGCGGGATGTTTGGCGCTCGAGCGGAGATCGCGGACTTTGTTTGCCTATTTATATCTGTTTAAGCAGATTTTAGGGTTTACTTTTCCTAGATCTTATTCAAGAGTCCTAGGGTTTTGTTTGAGGTTTTCCTCTGAGGTTTTTATGAGTTTTCCTTGATAAAATTGAATGAGTATTCAACTCATGAATTGAGAGGCACATATCAAGGAGATTGTTCATCTACATACAAGAGTGATCTTCTTCGGTGGATTCCGAAGATTCAAACGTGGAGTTTCAAAGGAGTTTGATTCTGTACGTAGTCGTTTATTCGACAAGTGAAGTTGTGGATTCAACTTCAGGATTGATCAGTTCCGAGACGAAGGCGTGGTGAAAGAGTTAGAGAAGATTCGAAGACAAATTGACTGAGTTGGGTAATTTGTGTATTATCTTTGTAATCTTTCTTTCTTCAGTAGTGGATTGATTAGTGGCGTTTCGCCCGTGGTTTTTGATTACAATTGAAGGTTTTTTAATTGTGGTTTTTCCACGTAAAAATCATTTATGTCGATTTATTGTTTATTCAGAAAAACAACAATCTAAATCACTTTTGTAAGTGCTTGATGATTTAGATTGCGTGTTTTGAATAATTGGGATTTGGAATGTTTTAATATTGATCTAATCACGAATCACTTAGGATTTTCATATACTTATCTTATTAACTTCCGGTAATTATATTTTGGCCTCAATTCTTTAAAATAATTATATTCCCCTTCATTTTATAAAAACACAAACTAATCCCTAGTTAAATGACACTTTATCGCATACCGACAGAAAATTAATTATTTTAGTTTACTGTCACTCCCACTAGTATTAATATTATTATCATGATTGGTTGTGGTATTAATTAAATATTTAGGGTGTCACATTTCTCCCCTCCTAAATAGAAGTTTGTCCCCAAACTTGACATACCTTAATTTTCAAAGATGTGCGGAAATTTGGTTCGCATTTGACTTTCCATTTCCCAAGTAGCTTCTTCGACTTGATGATTTCTCCACAAGACTTTTACCAGAGGTATAGTCTTGTTTCGGAGAACTTGATCGTGATGATCGAAAATATGCACTGGTTGCTCTTCATAAGAGAGGTCCTCTTGAACTTCCAAGTTCTCATAGTCGACGACATGTTCTGGATCTCGGAGGTACTGTCGGAGCATCGAAACGTGGAACACATTGTGGACATTGGACAGTTCATGAGGCAATGCAAGGCGATATGCAACAGGACCAATCCTTTCCAGTATCTCGAATGGTCCGATGTAACGTGGGTTTAACTTTCCTCACTTTCCAAATCGAATAACTCCTTTTGTTGATGAGATCTTAAGGAACACATGATCTCATATTTGAAATTGTAAGTCTCGTCTCTGTGTATCTGCATAGCTTTTCTAGCGTCTCTGAGCAGTGCAAATTCGCTGTTGGATGGGTTGGATTTTCTCACTTGTGACTTGCACGATCTCAGGGCCAAATAGTTTCCTATCCTCGACTTCCATCCAACACAGAGGTGATCAACATTTCCTTCCATACAGAGCTTCGTACAGTACCATTCCAATGCTTACTTGGTAGCTCTTGTTATAGGAAAATTTCACTAAAGGTAGGTGCTCATCCCAGTTACCTTTGAGGTCCAACACGCGTACATGTAACATGTCTTCTAATGTCTAGATTGTTCTTTCGGACTGCCCATCAGTTTGTGGGTGATAAGCAGTGCTAAACTTTAGTGTGGTTCCTAAAGCTTCTTGCAATTTGTTCTAGAAGTGAGACACGAAGCGGGGGTCTCGGTTAGACATGATTGAAACTGGGGTACCATGCAAACGAATAATTTCCTTGATGTATAAAGTGACAAACTTATTAAGAGAGTACATGATTTTGATTGGTAGAAAATGCACCAACATCGTCAATCGGTTTACTATAACCCATACTGCATCATTCTTTAAAAATGACTGTAGTAGCCCGACCACAAAATCCATAGTAATGTGCTCCCATTTCCATTCAGGAATAAGGAGTGGTTGCAGCAGTCTTGTAGGTCTCTGATGTTCTACTTTAACACGCTGACAATGCAGACATTTGGAGACATGGCTTGCTATGTCTCTTTTCATTCCTGTCCACCAGTAGTGTTCCTTTAGATCATGGTACATCTTTGTGTTGCTAGGGTATACTTCAAATCTCGAGCTATGTGCGTCCACTAATATCTTCTTCTTGAGTTCCGGAATGTCAGGTACGCAAATTCGATTTTGAAATTTTAGTATCCCATTGCTTATAGTGAAATCAGGATCAGGCGTACTCCTTTGCTCTTCGTACTTTCTCTTCAAAAGTTTATCTTCACATTGGTGTACTTTAATTTCTTTAATCAATGCAGGTTCCATGGTTATATTGGCCAGTAGTCCATTGATCTTGCAGGAAACGAGAGTACACGTCAAACTTTTGGTCATCTTTCGGCTCAGTGCGTCTGCCACCGCATTAACTTTGCCTGGATGGTGATGGATTTCTACATCGTAGTCTTTTATAAATTCTAGCCACCGTCGTTGCCTCATATTCAGTTCCTTTTGTGTGAATAGGTATTTAAGACTCTTGTGATTAGTGTAAATTTCGCAAGTTGCACCATAGAGATAATGACGCCAGATCTTGAGGGTGAAGACCACCGCAGTTAATTCTAGATCATGAGTTGGGTAGTTTTTCTCATGAGTCTTTAGTTGGCATGAGGCATAAGCAATGACTTTTCCATTTTGCATAAGAATAGAACCCAAACCATTGTATGAGGCATCACTATAAATTACGAACCCATTTGCTCCTGTAGGGAGTGCTAGTATAAGAGCTGACATAAGTCGACTTTTTAATTCTTGAAAGCAATGCTCTTGTTTGTCAGTCCATTCAAATGGTGTGTTCTTCTGAGTTAGATGGGTCAAGGGTGATGCTATCTTTGAGAAATCTTGCATGAAACCTCGGTAATAGCCAGCTAGACCCAAGAAACTTTGAATTTCTGACACATTAGTAGGTCGTGGCCAGTCCACGATTGCTGTAACTTTTTGGGGGTCAACTGAGATGCCATCTTTATTAATGACGTGACCGAGGAAGTGTACACTAGTGATCCAGAATTCACATTTCTTCAACTTGGCATAAAGTTTGTGATCACATAGTGTTTGTAGGACCGTTCGCAAGTGCTGCTCATGGTCTTCCGATGACTTGGAGTATATGAGAATGTCATCAATGAAGACGATGATGAACTCATCAAGATAGGGTTTGAACACTTGATTCATGAGGTCCATGAAAGCTGCTGGAGCATTTGTGACGCCAAAAGGCATGACAAGAAACTCGTAGTGCCCGTAACGGGTTCTGAAGACAGTCTTTTCGATGCTTTCTGTTTTGACTTTTAGTTGATGGTAGCCAGATTGCAAGTCAATTTTTGAGAATACTTGGGAGCTTTGAAGTTGATTGAACAAGTCATCGATTCGTGGCAGAGGGTATTGATTCTTGATGGTGACCATGTTCAGCTCCCGGTAATCCATGTATAATCTCATTGTGCCATCCTTTTTCTTTATGAATAGTACTGGAGCTCCCTAGGGTGAGGTACTAGGTCGAATGAAACCCTTGTCCAGGAGTTCCTGGAGTCGAGTCTTTAGTTCTTTCAATTCCGTCATTGACATGCGGTAAGGGGCTTTTGATACTGGTTGAGTACCAGGTTGAGTTTGAATGGTGAATTCGATTTTCCGATCGATCGGGATACCAGGTAGATCTTCAGGAAAGACATCTGGGAATTCTTAAACCACGGGGATTGCATCAACGGTGGGGGCCTCTTTTTGTGTATTGATCACATAACAGATATAGTTACAACAACCCCTTTTTTAGAAGTCGTTGGGTTGTCGTGGAGGATATAATACAGGGAGGGTTGGAAACTCCAGTCCTACCAAAGACAAGCTTGAGTTAGTTTGGTAACTTGAGGGAGACATTTTTGGCTTTACAATCAGTAGAGGCATGGTTGGTAACTAGCCAATCCATCCCTAAGATTACATGAAAGTTCCAAATACGGAGGGGAATCAAGTCTACGTATAAGATTTTGCCTTTTAAGGATATAGTACATGATCTGTACACCTTAGTACTATAGGCAGAATTACCAGAAGGAAAAGACACAGACAATATATATCCTAAGGGTTCGGGTGTTGATGCCAACTTGGTAGCAAAGTGTGGTGCAACAAAAGAATGAGTTGACCTAGAGTTAATGAGAAAATGAGCTAAATGACCATAGACAGAAAGTATACCTGACACAACGTTTTCGGTAACTTATGGTTTCCCAGGTACCAAGGCAAAAGCCCTTCTTTGGCCTTTTTGGTCCTTCCTCTCTCCTCCAAGTCCTGCGGGTTTTCTGACTGGTCTAGAGGGGCTGGCTGTAGGATTGGTCAGCTTTGGACAATCCCTCAACAAGTAGCCAACTTGACCGCATTTAAAGCATGCTCCCGTATCTTGATGGCATTGTCCCTAATGAGCCCTTCCATACGTAGGGCAAGTTAGAATGGTGCCACCTCTAGGGTTAGTAGAACCTTGATTATCTGAGCTGGTTGTGCCCGTACTCACCCTCTTGGGAGGCACAACTCTGGATCTTCTGTTGTCTCTTTTCCAAAATCGCTTCTTTTGACTTGGTTCCCCGGAACGGGAGGCTTTAATTCCTTTTTCTGCAATGTATGCTCGGTCTACCACTTCTGCATAGTTTGGTAGTTTCAAAACCTCAAGCCTATCTTTGATTTCAGCATCCAATCCTGCTTCGAATTTCCTTGCTTTTCAAGCTTCGGTGGAGATGACGTATGTCGTAAACCGAGCGAGTTGTGTGAACTTGCTCTCATATTCGGCCACTGTTATGGTTCCTTACTTTAGATGTATGAATTCTGATGCTTTCTGTTCTCACGACGAATCTGGGAAGTATTTTTCGTAAAATACTTCCAAGAATCTTACCCAAGTTGCAATTTCTTCTTTCTCTAGAGTGAGAAGCTACCATTCCTGTGCATTATCTTTGAAAGTGAAAGTGGTGAAAGTTACCTTCTGTCTTTCGGTGTAGGGTAAAGCACAAAAAATCTTTTCCATGTCTTTAACCCAAGTGTCCGCTTCCATTGGGTCTGGATCGCTGGTAAATGTGGTGGGTTTCAGATCCTGGAGCTGTTTTATGGTAACTGGCTCCTCTTGCTGTTCCGGTATTCCATTGTTGATGTTAGTTTGCAAGGCTTGCAAAAAGCTAGTAATCGCTCTTTCCATGATTCTTTCCGTTGACTCAGTGCCACTGACTGATGACTTGCTTCCAGTGGCGGAGCCAGAAAATCAAATTAGAGGGGGCACGTATTAATTATAATATTGAAAAATTTTACAAAAATATTTAACGCAAGTTTTTATGATTGATTTCGAGAAATATCAAAAAAATATATATATAATTTATAACTAGTGTATCATGGACGATATAAAAAAATATGGATATAAGTCTTAAAATAAATTATATAATGATAAAAAAAATTTATACAAAATTTGATTAAAAATTCAATATAATGATAATACCACGTCATCATTAGTATGTGATATCACCAACTAATAGTAAATAAACACATAGAGAGTGAGCCTCACATGTTAGATGTAACTAACAATCTAATAAATTTCATATCTTTATAGTGAGATTACTTATACTTGCATGTCAATAATAATGACATCACTGTTACATTCAAAAATTTTCATAGATGATATAATTTATAATAGTCTCTTCATTTTCATTCAAAACAACCATTATTGTTCTCAAAATTTTTAAAATGTCATTGACATTTCATTCTAATAATATTTTTATAATTTTTTTATTTAAAATGTTTTCTTTATATTTGCAACAACAACGCCCAATTAGTACATATTAATGTGTGTTTGGGAGGAGAAAGATTAAGTACACACCTAACCTTTGACATAATGCACAATCCCTAGACTTGAACCCATAACGGTTATTAGGTCAAGCCTTAACCATTGAACCAATAGTCACCATCTTTTTTTTTTATATTTGCAAAAAAAAAAAAAAAATCCAAAATTCAGGGGGGGCACGTGACCCCCCCTCACCCCTTGCTGCCCCCACCACTGCTCGCTTCCGTTACCATTATTGGCCATTCTACAAGGTAATAAACGAGATATTACATTCATAATACAACATATATATTGCATATCTAAAATACCAACTTTGCTATTTTTACAAATATAATATTACATCGTTGTTCCAAAAAAATTGTGTTAGTGCCTCATTCCTGTGATATAAAAACAAAAGAGGAGTTAGAACTCATCATGGTTAGCTTACAAAAAATTTTATTCTACCAAATCTAGAGTGGTGGGTCAAACGGGTCAAACAACCACGAAAAGTAGTATTGCATAATTAAACAAAAAATTTACTTCATTCTACTATTTTAATAAGAGAAAATACATCTATAGGTTTTTTATTTATTTATGTTTTTATTATGCAGTGACCGACCCTCAATAAAAAAAATAAAAATAAAAGGAAGGAAAGGAAAAAAAAATATTTTTATAATTTTTTTATTTAAAATATTTTCTTTATATTTGCAACAACAACGCCCAATTAGTACATATTAATGTGTGTTTGGGAGGAAAAAGATTAAGTACACACCTAACCTTTGACATAATGCACAATCCCTAGACTTGAACCCATAACGGTTATTAGGTCAAGTCTTAACCATTGAACCAATAGTCACCCTCTTTTTTTATATTTCCAAAAAAAAAAAAAAAAATCCAAAATTCAGGGGGGGCACGTGACCCCCCTCACCCCTTGTTGCCTCCGCCACTGCTCGCTTCCGTTACCATTATTGGCCACTCTACAAGGCAATAAACGAGATATGACATTCATAATACAACATATATATTGCATATCTAAAATACCAACTTTGCTATTTTTACAAATATAATATTACATCGTTGTTCCAAAAAAATTGTGTTAGTGCCTCATTCTTGTGATATAAAAACAAAAGAGGGGTCAGAACTCATCATGGTTAGCTTACAAAAATTTTTCTTCTACCAAATCTAGAGTAGTGGGTCAAACAACCACGAAAAGTAGTATTGCATAATTAAACAAAAAATTTACTTCATTATACTATTTTAATAAGAGAAAATACATATATAGGGCTTTTATTTATTTATGTTTTTATTATGCAGTGACCGACCCTCAATAAAAAAAATAAAAATAAAAGGAAGGAAAGGAAAAAAAACAAAATAATGGATCAGAATCAATTCTTGTTCAGGTTCCACTACATGAGGTTATGAGTCTTCCTTACATCTCGTCACCTGAAAGGGTAACAGTTATAATCACACAGCAGAGTGAGAAATATTATGCCAAGAGTATAGGGAATACAAAATAACCATGGATAGTTAGTTAAGCTAAAATATTTACATAACTTAATTTGAATAAACAAATTATTTAAAGTGGCAGAAACTGAAATACGAAAATTATGTAAATAAATAGCTATAACCACGGTACAGAACAGAACAGAATAGAGGTCACAGAAGTGACAGTCAGAACAGAAGTCAATGGATCCATGACAAACAGAAGACCACAAAGTGGCTAAACAAAGGCCAATGATTATTTAAGTCCTCCAAGGTGTGAGATTCCCGTGGTGGTAAAACATATTTATTTATAAAACCATTGTCAAATAATTTCTAAAAGTTAAACAAACATATCCATGAGTTTCAATTTAAGCAAATATAGTTCATAAATAATTAACGTAATCAAAATATTAATATAATTTATAAACCATAGATTGCGTAAAATAATTTATGGTAATCCAAAACATACGTAAAATATATTATGGTGACTCAAGGTATAATATAACTCACCTTAATATTAACCCTTAGCCTTTACTTTTTACTATCATAAACCTTCTTACTTCTTAGTTTCCTATCTCCAATACCCTTGCTTGTTTTTCTTCTTTTTTTTTGGCACTGATCTTGATCTCCTCCCCATTTATAGGGAGGCAAGCCTTGCCATTACCCACCACGTGTCCATAGCAATCTTCCTTAGATTTGGATTGAAATCTCTTAGATCTATACTTATCTTATTAACTTCCCGTAATTATATTTTGGGCCCAATTTGTTAAAATAATTATATTCCCCTTCGTTTGATAAAAACACAAACTAATCCCTAATTAAATGACACTTTATCGCATACCGATAGAAAATTAATTATTTTATTTTACTATCACTCCCACTAGTATTAATATTATTATTGTTATTATTATCATGATTGGTTGTGGTATTAATTAAATATTTAGGGTGTCATAGTTTCTGCCACTTAATTAATTTGTTTATTCAACTTAAATTATGTTAATGTTTTAGCTTAAATAACTATCCATGGCTATTTTGTGCCCCCATACTCACAGTATAATATTTCTCACTCTGCTATGTGCTTATAGCTGTTGCCCCTTTCAGGTGACGAGATTTAGCAGGATCAAGATGGGGGATAAACCACAGTGTTTTCTTTCTTTTTTTATACTATTTGTATTTTTTATTGGACTCTTATAATAAAATAAAAGGCCAAATGACTATTTTTGTTTCTTTTTAATAAACTTTTAGTATCCAATTATTTTATTTTAATTTATTTAATTTATCCGTTGCGCTACGACTACAGTAATTTTAGAATTATTTTATTTTTATCTTGTTGCGACGTTAAGCCTTTGGGTATCAGGTTTGGGTCGTGACAAAAGTGGTATTAAAGCAATGGTTTTGGGCACAAAAAAAAAATACTAATAATAAATTTAATTTCATATTATTATTTGATATTATGGTATGTGCTTTCCAAAACAAAAAAATTTAAAATTAAATTGTTTAACACAAGTAAACCGTGTTATAAATATTTCTGCACTAAGTTTTCCTATGGTGTAGGAATGGCAAACCTAATGGAGTTATTTTGGTTCAAGCCCCCAGGAGCTCATCTTACCCTGAACTTATTAGAAGGCTTGGGTGATTCAGAGAGTCTTGTCAGGTAAGCCCACCTGACACTTGACCGACTCATGGGGCGACCCGTGTATTTGCAGGCCGACCCCAATGAGGATTTCTTATTTTGGAGGCTTAACCAAGGCAACACTCGTGAGAGGTACATAGGGCCGACCCACACTGTTGGTCTTGCTTCAGACCTGGGATAGCCGCATTTTCTGGTCGCATCTCTACCCTTGGGCTTTACGGAGAGGAGAGGACATGCATATCCTAGCAGCCACATTCGCATTACGACACCTCCTCCACATCACATTATCCAGACCCCAGATGTGGACTTCACTGACAGTGTATCATACTTGGAGATACTGGTGCGGATTACCGGACGGGAGTTTTGGGGTTATGATCACAGTATTCCTGTCTATATGGTCTGGGTAGTATGGCGATGCTTTGAAGTAAAGCTCAGTGGGTGGGAGTTTGAGCCCCTCATGTAGAGTGAGTTCACAGGGTTATTTCATGGGCCAGTTTTCCAGAGCCAGTTCTTATGGTGGCCTAACAGTCCCTTCTAGACATCTGACCAGGAGATCCATTTTTTTTTAGTGACCTGACCATGATTAGTCTAATTCTTCTGTTTTTGTATTAATAGGATTAGACACTAACTCTTGACTATATTTTAAGTACGTTGTACTAGTATGTTTTCTTTTGCATAAGTAAAAATGATATATGTACTGTTATAGTATCTTGTGAATCATAGATAATTAAATGTAAGTGGTTCAAAAAAAAGAAAAAAAATAAAAAGAAAAAGGGGAAATTCACTAACCGTTTTCACCTTGTAGTAATGGCTAATGATGGAAATGGAACCGAATCATCGGTTAGTGGTACTGATCCAGTGGAGCAAATTACAGAAAGAGCAGTTACTAGTTTTCTGCAAACCATACAAACTAACATTAATAGCGGATTGCCTGAACGATGAGAAGAGCTAACTACTATAAAACAGTTCTAGAACTTGAAACCTACGATATTCACCGGGAGTACAAACCCACTGGTGGCAGAAGCTTGGGTCAGAGATATGGAGAAAATTTTTCGCGCGCTACATTGCACAGAAAGGCAGAAGGTGACTTTTGCTACATTCACCTTCAAAGACGATGCACAAGAAAGGTGGCTTCTTACCCTGGAGAAAGAAGATATTGTGACTTGGGCAAGATTCTTGGAGGTATTCTATGAAAAATACTTTCCATATTCGTTACAGGAACAAAACGCGGCATAATTCATACATCCAAGGCAAGAAACCATGATGGTGGCCGAATACGAGAGCAAATTCACGCAACTGGCTCGATTTGTGACATACGTCATCTCCACCGAAACTCGAAAAGCTAATAAATTTGAAGCAGGATTGGATGCCAAAATCAAGGACAGGCTGGAGGTTTTGAAACTACTAATCTATGCAGAGGTGGTGGATTGAGCATACATTGCGGAGAAAGGGATTAAAGCCTTGCGCTCTGAGGAACCCAGTCAAAGGAAGCGAGTTTGGAAAAGAGATAACAGAAGACCTGGTGTCGCACCTCCCAAGAGAGTAAATATAGGCACAACTGGTTCAACCGGTTCAAGCAATCAAGGTCCTCCAAATCCCAGAGGTGGCACCATTTCAACTTGCTCTACCTGTGGAAGGACTCATTAGAGACAATGCTGTCGAGACACGGGAGCATGCTTTAGATGTGGCCAAGTTGGGCACTTGTTGAGAGATTGTCCAAAGCTTGCCAATCCTACAACCGGCCCCTCTGAACCAATCTGAAAACCCGTGGTACTTGGAGGAATAAGGAGGGACCAAAAAGGCCAAGGAAGAGCTCTTGCCCTGGTGCCTGGAAATCGAAAAGTTACTGAGAATGTTGTGTCAGGTACACTTTCTATTTGTGGTCACTTAGCTCATGTTCTCTTTGACTCTGGTTCAACTCATTCTTTTGTTACACCACACTATGCTACCAAGTTGGCATCAATACCCGAACCCTTAGGATATGTACTATCTGTATCTTTTCCTCATTGTAACTTTGCCCTTAGTACTGATGTGTACAAATCTTGTACTGTATTCTTAAAAGGGAAAACCTTACATGTAGACTTGATTCCCCTCGGCATTAGTACCTTTGATGTGATCTTAGGAATAGATTGGTTAGCTACCAATCATGCCTCTATTGATTGTGAAGCCAAAAAGGTCTTCCTCCGGTCACCAAACCAACTCGAGCTTGTCTTTGATGGAACTGGAGTCTCTCTCCCTCTGTGCGTTATATCCATCACGACAGCCCAACGACTTCTAAGAAAGGTTATTGTAGTTGTATCTGTTATGTGATCAATACTCAACAAGAGGCCCCCATACTGGATGAAATCCCTGTGGTACGAGAATTCTCCGATGTATTTCCTGAAGACCTACCTGGTATTCTGGTTGATCGAGAAATTGAATTCACCATTGAAACCCAACCTGGTATACAACTAATCTCAAAAGCCCCTTACTGCATGTCCCTGACAGAATTAAAAGAGCTGAAGACTCAACTCCAGGAACTATTGGACAAAGGTTTCATTCGACCTAGTACCTCACCCTGGGGAGCTCTAGTACTATTTGTAAAGAAAAATGATGGCACGATGAGGTCATGCATTGATTACCGGGAGCTGAACAAAGTCACCATAAAAAATCGGTACCCTCTGCCACGAATCAATGACTTGCTCGACCAACTGTAAGGCGCCCAAGTATTCTCGAAAATTGACTTGCGTTTGGCTACCATCAACTAAAAGTCAAAACAGAAAGTATCAAAAAGACTGCCTTCAGAACCCGTTATGAGCACTACGAGTTTCTCGTCATGCCATTTGGCGTCACAAATGCTCCAGCGGCCTTCATGGACCTCATGAATCGAGTATTCAAACCTATCTTGACGAGTTCATCATTGTCTTCATTGACAACATTCTCTTATACTCTAAATCGCCAGAAGATCATGAGCACCACTTGCGAAGAGTTCTACAGACTCTACGTGATTACAAGCTTTATGCCAAGTTGAAGAAATGCGACTTTTGGATCAGTAGTGTACACTTCCTCGGTCACATCATTAACAAAGATGGTATCTCAGTTGACCCCCAAAAGGTTGCAGGAATCGTGGATTGGCCACGACCTACTAACGTGTCCGAGATTCGATGCTTCTTGGGTCTAGTCGGCTATTATCGGTGCTTCGTGCAAGATTTCTCAAAGATAGCATCACCCTTGACCCAGCTAACTCAGAAGAACACACCCTTTGAATGGACCAACAACCAAGAATGTTGCTTCCAAGAAATGAAGAACAGACTCGTGATGGCTCCTATACTAGCACTCCCCGCGGAAACAAAAGGGTTCGTAATTTATAGTGATGCCTCATACAATGGTTTGGGTTGCGTTCTTATTCAAAATGGGAAGGTCATTGCATATGCCTCACGTCAACTAAAGACCAATGAGAAGAACTACCCGACCCATGATTTAGAATTAGCCGTAGTAATCTTCGCCCTCAAAATCTGGCGTCATTATCTCTACGGAGTAACTTGCGAAATTTACATAGACAATAAGAGTCTCAAATATCTGTTTACAGAAAAGAAACTGAATATGAGGCAACGATGATGGCTAGAATTTATGAAGGACTACGATATAGAGATCCATCACCATCTCAACAAAGCTAACGTAGTAGTAGACGCATTGAGTCAAAAGACGATCAAAAGTTTGGCATGTACCATCTGTGATACCCTAGTTCTGTAGTATGCTAATTGGTCCTTAATTTGAGTATGATTATGTGTTTAGCATGGTTTTATGTGCCATTCTATGAATACATGCGATTTTGAAGTTCTATCTGTTCACCGTAGGAATATCTGTTTGAATAATCTGCTTTGGAAATTAAATTGGAGGCCTTATCGGCCACAGAACCCGAAATTGATTACGCCACTGTAATTGGCATAATTTTTAGAACCTACGGTGAAATTTAATTGGAAATTGATTCGGACCAAATTAAGTTGATTAAATTGATGAATTAAGTGCCCAAATATTTTATAATGAAATATTGTGTTGAGTGGGGCTAAAAAAGGGCCTTATTATAATCAATTCCTTTCCCTTATATCATTTTGGCTGATGCTAACTCAAGAGAGAAAGGAGAGGGTCGGCCTTAGAGAGAGAGAGGGAGAGAATTGTGTAGTTTGGCTCAAGGCTTGGAAATCTTGAAGATTGAGTCCAAGAATTGACTAAAGTTTGGAAGATTAAGCTCCTTGGTGAGTAATTCATGTATTTTAGTTATCATCTTGTGAATTCAAGTTTGAAAGAGGGTCAAGAACATGGATTAGTTTGATCATAAGGAAATTGAGTTGAATTTGTTGTAATGAAGACCCATATGCGCATACATGTGTGTAATTGCTTTGAATATTGCATGTTTGAGCTCAAAGGGTATGATCCTTGTAAATTTGTAGTTGAAGCTCATGTTTTGATTACCTTTTCATCATCTAAGTTGAGAGTGAGGGTTGTATAGCACATGCATGTACAAATCATGAGAATATGAGCTTGAATGCATGAATTTGTTATGTTAGAATGAGTTTGATGGGAGATTAGGGCATGCATGTGATTTATTTGCGAAATTAAGCTTCATTGGGTTGTAATTTGGGGTTTATACCATGTTAGTATCATTATATTTGAGATTTGAACCATTGCATGGAAGAAATGTTAGCTTGAAGGTCGAATTTGAGCTCAAGAACACAATCTGGGAAACCCAGAATTTTGATGTCTGCTCGAGCCGGGAAATGGCCGCTTGAGCGGGAAAATCGTGCTCCCAGCACTTTTTGCAGAGTTGGATGTCTGCTCGAGCGGGATATTTCACGCTCAAGCGAGGAGCTTTTGTAGACAGGCCTTCTGCTCGAGCGCCCTAACTCACGCTTAAGCGTAATTTTGAGGTAACCAGTACTTTTGCAGGCCTCTTGGGTACGCTCGAGCGGGGACCCTGTTTTCTGAAATTTTGTTCATGCGTTCTACGTTTCGTTTTCCGTTCTCTTTCACTTGTAAGCACTCTTAGGCATATGTTAAGCGTGGTAAATGAGTTAATGAGATATGAATAAAGCCTAAAGAGGAATATGTGAATTAAAGAACGGATTGAACTGTTAGTGACCCTTTTGTGTTCATGAAATATGTAGGGTCAAGCTCTAGGGCAAATTCACAAGCCGATCACTTTGAGTAATATCAATATTTGAAAGCGTGTCAATGTCCAATTGTTTATTTCCTTATAAACCTTATGAGTTGTTAATTGGGATTGTGGACAGAAGTTTGACATGAATGAATGAATCGACCAAATGTCATTTTGATAGAAATGAATGGACCGAAGGTCGTTTTGACAGAAATGAATGGACCGAAGGTCGTTTTGATAGAAATGATTGGACCGAAGGTCGTTTTGATAAAAATGAATGGACCAAAGGTCGTTCTAATATAAATGAACAGATCGAAGGCCGTTTTGACCTATATGAATAGATCGAAGGTCGTTTTGACATGAATGAGTGGTCCGAAGGCCGTTTTGATACGAATGTATGGGCCAAAGGCCGTTTTGACGTAAATGAATGGGCCAAAGGCCATTATGGTAGAAATGGATGGGCCGTAGGCCGTTTTGACATAAATAAATGGGTCGAAGGCTGTTTTGACGTGAATGGAAATCTGAATGGGCCAAGGGCCAGTATGTTGGTACTACAGTCATTTGATCTAAATTTTGTATAAGCGTATATATGTTAAGTAGAAATGTGAATTGGGCCTGAGGCTGTTTGGAACATGTTGTCCTACATTGTTATGTAATTTCTGTATTTGATATTATTCACTGGGCTATTGCTCACGCTCATTCATGTGTTTGTAGGTGAGCCAAGAGAAGTCCAAACCCAGCCCTAGTGAAGTCTGCCAGGAACAACATGAGTTTTGGAGTCAGCCTTGTGTCTCACGCACGAGACCTATCCTTGCCATTTTGTTATGTATTTATATTTTGTTTTGTTGGCAAGGACTTTATGTATATCTGTATATAGTTTTGATATGGGTTGACTCAGTTTGGATGATCCTGTCTGTAAAGGATTTTACGGTACTGTATTTTGTTGTGGGTTATTAACGTATATGTGTATGGTTTGTTTGATGTGCATATAAGCCCGGCTCTATGGACAAAGTTTTAAATTTTTGCTTCCGTTTGGCCCCTTTACTCTGACTAGTTATGTCTATTTTGGTCTGAGGCTGTAGGTAATCTCAGGATTACTGGCCGGTTATGTCCTTAACCCATAGGGGTGGGTTCGGGTCATGAAAGAGTGGTATCAGAGCACGAGTTAATAACTCACACACTTGTCCAAAAAGAGCAATAAGCGTCTAGATAAGATCTAGGATGCATTCATGTGATAAAAATGAATTTGGAAGCATTGATCATATGCTTAAATGTTTTGATATGAACAATCATATGTGTAAGTTGTGAACTACTTGGATTGCAAATTATCTGAATATAAGTGCTTCTTAGTATATGCATACTTGTGTACCTTTTGTATAAAATATAATGCAAGTTTAATCAGATGTTGAGAACTAGAGGTGACGAGATAGAGGAATTTTCTACTGCCAGACTGGACAGAATGGAAAGACTGATTCAGGAAATGGCAGAGGCTTTGAGACAGCAACAGGAGTGGCAACAACAGTGGTAGCAACCACACCCGCCACCTCCACCCCCGGCACCACCTGTGCCAGATAATCAAAATGATGACCGGATAATAGCTCTCACCAAGGAATTCAAGAAAATGAAACCACCACAGTTCCACGGAGGATTAGATCTGTTGAAAGTCGAAGCATGGGTCCTCGACATTGAGAAATTATTTGAAGTGTTCCCCTGTTCAGAGACTCAGAAAGTGCTTCTAGCCACTTTTATGCTAGAAGACGAAGCAAGAAGATGGTGGATGTTGATGCGAGAAAATCATAAGGATGTTAACTGGGTAAAGTTTCTAGAAATATTCTATGACAAGTACTTCCCGCAGTGTGTCAGGGATAGGAAAGTAGCCGAGTTCATGGAACTCAAGCAAGATAGCATGATTGTGGCTGAGTATGAGGCCAAATTCACTGAATTGGCCAGGTTTGCACCACATGTAATTGACACTGATTATAAGAAGGCAAGACATTTTGAAGGCGGGCTCCGAAGTGACCCCTAGAGAGAGTGAATGTCCTGAAGTTGGAGACCTACATTGGGGTGCTTGACAGGGCCATCATATAAGAGGCTAACATAGCTAGACAAGCTAAGCTAACGACAGAATGGAAAAGCAACAAAAGGCAAGGCTTCTTTTCGAAGAAGAAATTTCTAAAAAAGCAAAACACGGGCTCCTCAACTACTTCAAGTTCTTCCCGAGACACAGCTCCCATGTGCAACATTTGTAGCAAAAGGCATCGTGGAGTCTGTTACCATGCATTAGAAGCCTGTTTTAAGTGTGGGAAACAAGGGCATATAGCCCGAGATTGTATTTAGAATGGTGGAAAGATAGTTGCCAGTTCCACTGCATCGATCCCGAAGTCGGGAAATACTTTGAAATCTGCTACTACTGGGGATACAGTGAGACAGGGGAGAGTTTTTGCACTTGTTTCGGGCGATACACGGAATGCCAATGTCGTTGTCTCAGGTACTATTTCAATATGTAATCAGGATACCTTTGTATTAATTGATTCTGGATCAACACACTTATTTGTGACATATACATTTGCATCTAGACTGAATAGACACCCCTAGAGTTATTGCCATATTTGTTATGTGTGTCTGCTCCATCGGGGGAATTTGTGTTGTGTGAATATATATATCGGTTTTGTGATATGCATGTCGAGGATGCTACCCTATATGTAGATTTGTTGCCCTTGAACTTTAGACATTTTGATGTAATTTTGGGCATGGATTGGTTGACCAAATACTGTGCCACCATAGATTGTGTGACAAAAAGGGTTGTTGTATTTAAACCACCAGAAGAGAAAGAGATTGTGTTTGTGGGTAATGGGGTAGTGCCTCCACCTTATTTGATATCTGCAATGAAAGCATGTAAACTGATCAGGAAAGGGTGCCAGGGTTATTTGTGCTATGTGTTGTCTGAACAATCTGAGAATGTTGAATTGAATAATATTCCTATTGTTAGAGAATTTCTGGATGTGTTCCCGAATGATTTACCAGGGGAATTGGTAGACAGGGAGATAGAGTTTACCATTGAAACTGTGCCGGGCACCCAGCCCATTTCTAAAACTCCCTACAGAATGGCTATTGTCGAAATGAAAGAATTAAAGGAACAATTACAAGACCTTCTTGATAAAGGGTTTATCCGGCCTAGCACTTCGTCTTGGGGTGCACCAGTGTTATTTGTAAAGAAGAAGGATGGTACTTTGCGCCTGTGCATTGATTACCGGGAATTGAACAAGGTAACGATAAAGAACAAATATCCCTTACCCCGTATTGATGACTTATTTGACTAGTTGTAGGGATCACAGGTGTTTTCTAAGACTGATTTGAGATCCGGGTATCATCAGTTGAAGGTTAAGGCAGTGGATGTTGAGAAAACCGCATTTAGAACGAGGTATGGTCATTTTGAGTTTCTTGTTATGCCATTTGGAGTGACTAATGCTCTGGCAGTGTTTATGGACTTAATGAATAGAATTTTTAAAACCTACCTTAATGAGTTTGTGGTTGTCTTCATCGACGATATTTTGATATACTCTAAAGATAGACTTGAACATGAATATCATTTGAGGACTGTTTTACAAATACTTCGGGAAAGAAAACTATTTGCTAAATTAAAGAAATGTGAGTTTTGGTTGGATGAGGTTGTTTTCTTAGGGCATGTGATCAACAAGGAAGGAATTTCAGTGGACCCGCAGAAGATAGAGGCAATTGTGAATTGGCCTACACCGACTAATGTGACAGAAGTTCACAATTTCATGGGCTTGGCTTGATACTACAAGAGGTTTGTGAAGGACTTTTCGAAATTAGCTATGCCTCTTACCCAATTGACATGTAAAGGGCAACCATTTGAGTGGAATGGTGAAAGAGAATCAGCCTTTCATGAATTGAAGACGAGATTGACTGCTGCATCAATTTTGACATTATCTTCAGGTACGGAAAATTTTGTAATTTTCAATGATGCATCTTATAAGGGTTTGGGTTGTGTGTTAATGCAGAACGGAAAGGTTATTGCTTACGAATCCTAACAGTTGAGGCCGCACGAGAAGAATTATCCAACACATGACCTAGAATTGGCCACAGTTGTTTTTGTTTTGAAAATCTGGCGGCATTATCTGTATGGAGCAAAATGTGAAGTCTATATGGATCATAAGAGCCTGAAATACTTCTTCATGCGGAAAGAGTTGAATATGCGTAAGAGAAGATAGCTGGAACTGATAAAAGATTATGACCTAGAAATTTAGTACCACCCCGAGAAAGCTAATACAGTTACTGATGCCTTGAGCAGAAAATCAACGGGGAGTATGGCCTGTTTGCTTACTGAACAGAGAGAGATCTTGCAAGATTTTGAGAAGTCTGAAATTGAAGTGGTGGTATGTGAATAGGGTGGATTGATAGCCGCTATTATAGCCGAGCCGGCAATTGTTGATGAAATCAAGCAAAAACACAAAGAGGATGAGTTCCTCAGAAAGGTAATTGATGAATTTGAGACGAGTCCAAAAGCAGAATTTAGCATTGAGAATGAAATGTTGAAATTCCAGAACCGAATATGTGTCCTTGATATCCCGAAACTGAAGAAGAGGGTCTTAGATGAAGCCCACAGATCCATATTTGCTATGCATCCGGGCAACAATAAAATGTATCGGGATTTGAAACAGACCTATTGGTGGCCTAAAATGAAGAAAGAGATTGCAAAATATGTGTCCAAGTGCCTTTAGTGTCAGCAAGTTAAGGCTGAACATCAGAAACCAGGCGGTCTACTCCAACCTCTCCCTATTTCTGAATGGAAGTGGGAACATGTGACTATGGATTTCGTTGTTGGCCTACCTCGGACTTCTCGAGGTATGGATTCTGTTTGGGTTGTAGTTGATAGACTGACTAAATCTGCGCATTTTCTGCCTGTCAAAACTACATTTACTGCTTATAGATTGGCTACTATTTATGTTGATGAAACTGTCCGTTTACGCGGAGTTCCAGTATCTATTGTGTCGAATAGAGATCCAAAATTTGTATCTAGATTGTGGAAAAGTTTGCAGGAAGCTATGGGAACAGAACTAAGGTTCAGTACTGCATTCCACCCATAGACAGATGGGCAGTCAGAGCGAACGATACAGACGTTGGAAGATATGATTCGCATGTGTGCTTTGGATTTTCAGGGGAGTTGGGAAGATTATTTGCCACTTGCAGAATTTGCTTATAGTAACAGCTTCCACTCCAGCATCGGTATGGCACCATATGAGGCTTTGTATGGTAGGAGGTGTAGATCACCTATCTGTTGGACAGAGGTCGGGGATAGAGCTTTGCTTGGGCCAGAAATTGTACAAGACACTTCTGAGAAAATCAAGACCATTTGTCAAAGGCTCAAAACAGCTCAGGACTGACAAAAGAATTATGCAGATGTTCAGAGAAGACCTCTTGAGTATGAGGTTGGTGACCATGTGTTCATCTGTGTTTCTCCGATGAAAGGCCAAGTCAGATTTGGGAAAAAGGGCAAGTTGTCGCCTCGTTACATTGGGCCGTTTCAGATTTTAGAGAGGCTTGGTCCAGTTGCCTACAGAGTTGCTTTGCCATCGGGATTCGAGCAAATCCATAATGTGTTTCATGTGTCGATGTTGAGGGGTTACCTCCGAGACCCGTTACATGTGATTGATTATCACCGGGTAGCTATTGATGAGAATATGGAATACGCCGAATGGCCGGAAAGAATTGTCGACCGAAAAGTGAAAGAATTGAGAAACAAATCCATCCCAATGGTGAAAGTGGAATGGAAGGAACACTATGGGATGGATGCCACGTGGGAAAAAGAGGAAGAAATGCGACTACACTATCCACATTTGTTTCCCGACGAAGGTAAATTAAGTTTGGAGGACCAAACTTCCTAAAGGGGGGAAGACAATGATACCCCTGTTCTGTAGTATGCTAATTGATCCTTAATTTGAGTATGATTATGTGTTTAGCATGATTTTATGTGCCATTTTGTGAATACATGTGATTTTGAAGTTCTATCTGTTCACCATAGGAATATCTGTTTGAATAATCTGCTTTGGAAATTAAATTGGAGGCCTTATCGACCACAGAACCCGAAATTGATTACGTCACTATAATTGGCATAATTTTTAGAACCTACGGTGAAATTCAATTGGAAATTGATTCGGACCAAATTAAGTTGATTAAATTGATGAATTAAGTGCCCAAATATTTTATAATGAAATATTGTGTTAAGTGGGACTAAAAAGGGGCCTTATTATAATCAATTCCTTTCCCTTATATCATTTTGGCTGATGCTAACTCAAGAGAGAAAGGAGAGGGTTGGCCTTAGAGAGAGAGAGGGAGAGAATTGTGTAGTTTGGCTCAAGGCTTGGAAATCTTGAAGATTGAGTCCAAGAATTGACTAGAGTTTGGAAGATTAAGCTCCTTGGTGAGTAATTCATGTATTGTAGTTATCATCTTATGAATTCAAGTTTGAAAGAGGGTCAAGAACATGGATTAGTTTGATCATAAGAAAATTGAGTTGAATTTGTTGTAATGAAGACCCATATGCGCATACATGTGTGTAATTGCTTTGAATATTGCATGTTTGAGCTCAAAGGGTATGATCCTTGTAAATTTGTAGTTGAAGCTCATGTTTTGATTACCTTTTCATCATCTAAGTTGGGAGTAAGGGTTGTATAGCACATGCATGTATAATTCATGAGAATATGAGCTTGAATGCATGAATTTGTTATGTTAGAATGAGTTTGATGGGAGATTGGGGCATGTATGTGATTTATTTGTGAAATTGAACTTCATTGGGTTGTAATTTGGGGTTTATGCCATGTTAGTATCACTATATTTGAGATTTGAACTATTGCATGCAAGAAATGTTAGCTTGAAGGTCGAATTTGAGCTCAAGAACACAATCTGGGAAACCCAGAATTTTGATGTCCGCTTGAGCGGGAAAATCGTGCTCCCAGCACTTTTTGCAGAGTTGGATGTCCGCTCGAACGGGATATTTCACGCTCAAGCAGGGAGCTTTTGTAGACAGGCTTTCCGCTCGAGCGCCCTAACTCACGCTCGAGTGTAATTTTGAGGTAACCAGTACTTTTGCAGGCCTCTTGGGTACGCTCTAGCGGGGAAGTCCACGCTCAAGCGGAGACCCTGTTTTCTGAAATTTTGTTCATGCGTTCTGTGTTTTGTTTTTTGTTCTCTTTCACTTGTAAGCACTCTTAGGCATATGTTAAGCGTGGTAAATGAGTTAATGAGATATGTATAAAGCCTAAAGAGGAATATGTGAATTAAAGAATGGATTGAACTGTTAGTGACCCTTTTGTGTTCATGAAATATGTAGGGTCAAGCTCCAGGGCAAATCCACAAGCCGATCACTGTGAGTAATATCAATATTTGAAAGCATGTCGATGTCCAATTGTTTATTTCCTTATAAACCTTATGAGTTGTTAATTGGGATTGTGGACAAAAGTTTGACATGAATGAATGAATGGACCGAAGGTTGTTTTGATAGAAATGAATGGACCGAAGGTCGTTTTGACAGATATGAATGGACCGAAGGTCGTTTTGATAGAAATGAATGGACCAAAAGTCGTTCTGATGTAAATGAACGGACCGAAGGCCATTTTGACCTATATGAATAGATCGAAGGTCGTTTTGACATGAATGAGTGGGCCAAAGGCCGTTTTGATACGAATGTATGGGCCAAAGGCCGTTTTGACGTAAATAAATGGGCCAAAGGCCATTTTGATAGAAATGGATGGGCCGTAGGCCGTTTTGACATAAATGAATGGGCCAAAGGCCGTTTTGACGTGAATGGAAATCTGAATGGGCCAAGGGCCAGTATGTTGGAACTACAGTCACTTGATCTAAATTTTGTATAAGCGTATATATGTTAAGTAGAAATGTGAATTGGGCCTGAGGCCGTTTGGAACATGTTGTCCTACATTGTTATGTAATTTCTGTATTTGATATTATTTACTGGGCTATTGCTCACGCTCATTCATGTGTTTGTAGGTGAGCCAAGAGAAGTCCAAACCCATCCCTAGTGAAGTCTGCCAGGAACAACATGAGTTTTGGAGTCAGCCTTGTGTCTCACGCACGAGACCCATCCTTGCCATTTTGTTATGTATTTATATTTTGTTTTGTTGGCAACGACTTTATGTATATCTGTATATAGTTTTGATATGGGTTGACTCAGTTTGGATGATTCTGTCTGTAAAGGATTTTACGGTACTGTATTTTGTTGTGGGTTATTAACGTATATGTGTATGGTTTGTTTGATGTGCATATAAGCACGGCTCTATGGATAAAGTTTTAAATTTTTGCTTCCGTTTGGCCCTTTTACTCTGACTAGTTATGTCTGTTTTGGTCTGAGGCCGTAGGTAATCTCAGGATTACTGGCCGGTTATGTCCTTAACCCATAGGGGCGGGTTCGGGTCATGACACCATCGTTCTCGCAAGATCAATGGGCTGCTTGCCAACATAATCATGGAACCCGAGCTGATTGAAGAAATTAGAGTCCACCAATGTGAAGATAAACTTTTGAAGAAAAAGCATGAGGAACAAGCAGCCACGCCCGATCCTGACTTCACAATAAGCAATGTGATGCTAAAATTTCGGAATCAAATTTGCATACCCGACCTTCCAGAACTCAAGAAAAAGATATTGGTAGAAGCTCATAACTTAAAATTTGTGATCCACCTTGGCAATACGAAGATGTATCACGATTTGAAGGAACGTTTCTAGTGGACAAGAATGAAGAAAGACATAGCAAGCCACATTTCCAAATGCCTGCATTGTCAGTGGGTTAAAGCAGAACATCATAGATCTGCAGGAATGTTTCAACCACTCCCCATTCCTGAATGGAAATGGGAGCACATTACTATGGACTTCGTGGTCGGGCTACCGCAATCAATGTCGAAAAATGATGCAATATGGGTTATCATAGATCGATTGATGAAGTTGACGTATTTTCTACCAATCAGAATCATGTATTCCCTCTCTAAGTTCGCCACTCTATACATTAAGGAAATCATTCGTTTGTACGACACCCCAGTTTCAATTGTATCTAATAGAGACCCCCGCTTCGTGTCTCACTTCTGGAACAAATTATAAAAAGCTTTGGGAACCACTCTGAAGTTTAGCACGGCTTATCACCCACAAACTGATGGGCAATCTGAAAGAACAATCCAAACCTTAGAAGATATGTTACGTGTGTGTGTACTAGACCTCAAGGGTAATTGGGATGATCACCTACCCTCGGTGGAATTTGCTTATAATAATAACTATCATGCAAGCATTGGAATGGCACCATACGAGGCACTATACAGAAGAAAATGTCGATCACCTCTGTGTTGGATTGAAGTTGGAGACAGGAAACTCTTAGGCCCCGAGATCGTGCAAATAACGAGCGATAAAATTCAACTCATCCAGCAGCGAATTCGCATTGCCCAGAGTTACTAGAAAAGCTATGCAGATATATGGAGACGAGACTTAGAATTTCAAATAGGCGATCATGTATTCCTAAGAATCTCACCAACGAGAGGGGTTATCCAATTTGGGAAACGAGGAAAGTTAAAACCCACGTTACATTGGGCTATTCAAGATACTAAAAAGGATTGGTCCTGTGGCATATCGCCTTGTGCTTCCACCCGAATTGTCCAATGTCCACAATGTGTTTTACATTTCAATGCTTCGTCGATATCTTCGGTATCCAAAGCATGTTGTCAATTATGAGAACTTGAAAGTTCAAGAAGACCTCTCTTATGAAGAACAACCTGTGCAGATTCTGGATCGTCGTGATCAAGTTCTCCGAAACAAGATACCTCTTGTAAAAGTTTTGTGGAGAAATCATCAAATTGAAGAAGCGACATGGGAAACGGAAAATCAAGTGCGAGCCAAATACCCACACCTCTTCGAAAAAACTTTGAGAGCAAACTTCTATTTAGGAGAGGAGAAATGTGACACCCTAATTGTTTAATTAAATACCATGTATAATTAGAATAAAATAAAATAAAATAGTGAATGCTATGTGATAAAGTGCAATGGCCTCATAGCTTTGATCAATCACCAATTAGAGGGACACGTGGGGAAAGGGCAAAATGGCGCCTATTAAGACATGTGGCCGAGGGTAGATGCAAGCTCACTACCTATAAATAGGTGGTGACTGATTAAGCTTCAACAAAACAAAAAGAAATGTATATAAATCAATAACTAAGAGGCAACATACAAGTAGCAGGGAGTTAGTAATAGGAAACTAAAAGCTAAGGGTCAATCCTAAGGGAGGTAGTAGTAGGAAACTAAAAGCTAAGGGTCAATCCTAAGGTGAGTTATATTATACCTTGAGTTATTATAATGTGTTTTCTATATGTTTTGAGTCACCATAATATATTTTACGAATGTTTTGAGTTACCACAATGTATTTTATATAATTTATGTTTTGTAGTTATATTAATGTTTCAATGATGTGGATTATTTTCTGACCTCTATTTGCTTAAATGGAAACCCATGGATATATTTGTTTAAATTTTAGAAAGTATTTGACAAATATCTTGTAAACAATTATTTTCTATAAGTACCACCACAGGAGTCCCATGCCTTGGGGGACTTAAATAACCATTGGCCCCTGTTTGGCCACTTTGTGGTCCTCTGTTTGTCATGGATCCATTGACCTCTGTTCTGATTGTCACTTCAGTGACTCCTGTTCTATTTTGTCCTGTGTCGTGGTTATAGTTATTTACGTAATTCTGCATTTCAGTTTTTGTCACTTTATTAATTTGTTTATTCAACTTAAATTATTTTAATGTTTTAGCTTAAATAACTATCTATGGCTATTTTGTGCCCCTATACTCATAGTGTAATATTTCTCACTCTATTATGTGCTTATAGTTGCTACCCCTTTCAGGTGACAAGATTTAGCATGATTAACATGGGGGATAAACCACAGTGTTTTTTTTTTGTACTATATCTATTTTTGATTGGACTCTTATAATAAAATAAAAGGCTAAATGACTATTTTTATTTCTTTTTAATAAACTTTTAGTACCTAATTATTTTATTTTAATTTATTTAATTTATCCGTTGCGCTACTACTACAGTAATTTTAGAATTATTTTATTTTTATCTTGTTGCGACGCCAAGCCTTTGGGTACCGGGTTTGGGTCGTGACAAAAACTATTGATTAAGATCCAAACATGACATCACACAAAATGCAATTAGGAGATGGCAACACAATCAATATGAACGAGGCTTGTTTTATTTTCCTTTTTCTCTTTCGATTCTGGCATCGTATTTATTTATTTATTTTTTGTGTTAGGATAGTAGATAGAGAGAGGAAAATAATATGTATTGTATTGAATGAATTGTTAAGAAGCCTGTATATATAGACTAAGAAATAGTATCATACTAGAAATCTAACTATGAGAAAGAGTATCCTATAAGAGACCTAACTATGGCAATATCTAATATATTTAGGAAATCAATACCTAATATATGTAGGAATATATACCATATATACATTAACATTCCCCCTCAAACTCAAGGAAGATAAACATCTTGAGTTTGGAGAGAGAAGCTAAGACATGAAATAAAACTAAATAAAATAAAAGGCCAATAGATTGCAAAATCTGAACTGAAGCGCAAGGGCACTTAAAATAGATCGGAGGCTAGAACTAAAGCCGAGAGACAGTTTATGGTCGTGTCGGACCATTGTAGGAACTAGCTGAAACTAATGCCGGGACAATTTATGGTCGTGCCGGACTGATATAGAAACTGGCTAGAACTAATGTCGAGAGACAGCTTATGGTAGTGTTGGACCATTGAAGGAACTGGATGGAAGTAATGCCAGGACAATTTAAAGGGGTTATACTGGACCGATGTAGGAGCTAACCGGAATCAATGTCGGGATAGTTTACGGGGTCATGCCGGACCGTTGTAGAGACTGGATGTTGAAGCAGCAAGCATGGCACACACCTAACTTATGACGTGGCGCTGAACGATGATAGCAACAGATAATTGAGTGTGCCAGTGACTGGATGTTGAATCAGGAGGTGACTTTGGTGGTGCGCCAATGGGCGGCTTGGGTTGTGCGCAAGAGAGGGTGGCCTGGATTGTGCGCCAGGGGAGGCGGCTTGCGTGGTGCACTAAAGGGCGACTTAGGTGGTGCGCCATATGAGATGACTTAGAGAGTGTGCCAATGGGGCGGCTTGGGTGGTTTGCATGGTGTATAACCATACTCACCATGATATAGGTATAATAGCCCTCCTCAAACTCAAATAGGTTTGAAGATAGAAACCAATTTGAGGTTGAAGCAGAGGGAAATATAGAGTGGAGGAGAAAAAAAATGCATTATGAGTACAAGACATAAAAAATAAAAATAAAATATGATAGAGATATTTGGAGTAGGAATAAACCAGTGGATAGAGGAACAGATCACTACAAAGTGACACTAAAAGCAAAACATGACAGTGTAATAGGTTGAGGTCCGGTGGGGGACTAAGGCAAGGCTGTCGCCTGCCGGTAAAGCGAAATTACTAGGTACTTAACCTAGCTCTGATATCAAGTTAGAATAGTAGAGAGAGAGAGAGAGAGAGAGAGGAAAATAATATGTATTGTATTGAATGAATTGTCCTATACAATAGAAAGCCTGTATATATAGGCTGAGAAAGAGTATCATACTAGAAATCTAACTATGAGAAAGAGTATCCTATAAGAGATCTAACTATGGCAATACCTAATATATTTAGGAAATCAATATCCAATATATGTAGGAATATATACCATATATACATTAACATTTTGGAAAGACAAAAAAATTAAATCCTAATGACCTATAGATGAGCATGTTGATTTAGCTTGTAAGCTCTTTGAAAATGACTAAATGTATGCATTGTTGGAATGTGTCCCACATCGCTTTGAGTTGCCCCATCTGTGCTAGTTATAAGACTCTAGTTTCCCTCTTCTTAATACCTGGGTTTTAAGGAGAAGTCTGGGCTGGGCTTTTCAACTTGGTATCAGGGCTTGGTTGGGCCTGTGACTGGTGGGTGTTGTGGTCCAAGAGGGTGTGTTGGAATGTGTCCCACATCGCTTGGAGTTGCCCCATCTGTGCTAGTTATAAGGCTCTAGTTTCCCTCTCCTTAATACCTGGGTTTTAAGGAGAAGTGTGGGCTGGGCTTTTCAACTTTAGCTAAAGAAAAGATTCATTCATTGTCTTCTCTTTTATTTTATATCATATTTGAATCTCAAGCAAGTCTATTATGTGCTAATAGACAGAGGAGCAAAATTAAACTCACTTCACCCTTTTTTAAATTTCATCAACATTTTTTTCTTCTAAATTGCAAATTATGTTACTTTTGCCCCTCCCTTCATCATCTTTTGCATTATTCAAATACAATTTAGTTGATGGTTAGACTTTTTGGAAACTTTTATGTTTGTATATTTTCTTCCAAGTGTGTATGTCATGACTCGAACCCGCCCCCATGGATTAAGGACATAACTGGCCAGTAATCCTGAGATTACCTATGGCCTCAAACCAAACCAGACATAGCTCATCAGAGTAAAGGGGCCAAACGAAAGCAAAATTTTAAAACTTTGTCCATAGAGCTGTGTTTACATGGCACATCAACAATCCATACATATACATGTTAATAACTCACATCAAAATATGCAATAACATAAAGTTCTGTACATACAGGATCATCCAAGTCTTAGTCAGCCTAACCAAACTTATATACAAACGTAATCCAAAGTCCTCGCCATCATGACAAAATATAAGAAAGTAGCAAAAGGGCGAAGAAAAGTCTCGTGCGTGAGACGTAAGGGCTAACTCTTCAAAACCTTGGTTATTCCACACAAACTTCACTGAGGTTGGGTTTGGACCTCTCTTGGCTCACCTACAAACACATGAATTAGTGTGAGCGAAAGCCCAGTAAATAACATCAAATAAAGAAGATACATTAGAACAATATACATCAGATGGCCTTGGGCCCAATTCATATTTCTATCTAATATATATATATATATTGATCAAGTGACTGCGGTCCCAATACATCGGATGGCCTCGGGCCCAATCCATTCATGTCAAACTGGCCTTTAGCCCATTTATCTTTCATTCATGTTAAACTGGCCTTTGGCCCAACCGTTCTTTCATTCATGTCAGACTGGCCTCTGGCCCATTCATTCTACTTTTGTTCATGTCAAACTGGCCTTTGGCCCAACCATCCTTTCGTTCATGTCAGACTGGCCTTTGGCCCATTCATTCTATCATTCATGTCAAACTGGCCTCTGGCCCATTCATTCTATCATTCATGTCAGATTGGCCTCTGGCCCAATCATCCTTTCGTTCATGTCAGACTGGTCTCTGGCCTATTCATTCTATTATTCATGTCAGACTGGCCTCTAGCCCAATCATCCTTTCGTTCATGTTAGACTGGCCTCTGGCCCATTCATTCTATCATTCATGTCAAATTGGCCTCTGGACCATTCATTTGGCATAGCAAACATTGTCCACCATTCAAATTAACGGACTTATAAGACTTACATAGAAGTAAGCAATTGGATAAATAACATATTTCAGATATCTTTATTAAGATATTACTCACAGTGATGGGCTGGATGATTTGCCCCGGAGCTCGACCCTACACATTCCATGAACACAATGGGTCACAAACAATTCAATCCGTTCTTAATTCATATATTCCTCTTTAGGCTTCATTTTTATCCTTTTAACTCATTTACAATGCTTAATGCATGCCTCAGAGTACTTAGAAGTGAAAGAGAACGAAAAATGAAACACAGAATGCATTTTCAAAATTTCGGAAACAGGGGTCCCCGCTCGAGCGTGGACTTCCCTGCTCGAGTGGACCCATGAGGTCTGCAAAAGTACTGGTTACATCATTTTTACGCTTGAGCGCAAACTCGGACGCTCGAGCTAAAGGTCAGTCTACATAGCTCCCCGCTCAAGCGTGAACTTCCCCGCTCAAGCGGACATCATGTCTGCAAAATATTATGGGAGCTCGTATTTTACGCTTGAGCGGTGGTTCCCTTGCTCGAGCGGGCTTCAAGAATTCTGGGTTTTCCAGAACTTGTTCTTGAGTTCAAATTTGACATTCAAAGGTTCCAAAGCTCATGATTTCGGTCCAAAACACGCAAATACATTATATAGCACATGGATGTAAACAACATGAAGCTAATCATCCAAAATCATGGTCCAATTCTTCAAAATCAATCATGGCTCATGCTCTCAACCTCATATAAGCTCCACATTTTTAATAATCAAACATGCATGTCAACCTTGACTTCATTTTTATTTCAAATGATGCAAATGGGGAATCTCAACCTCATATAAGCTCCACATTTTTAATAATCAAACATGCATGTCAACCTTGACTTCATTTTTATTTCAAATGATGCAAATGGTGTTCATTCCCATGAAGCTCAACAAAAACATGCTTGCATGTATGATCCAACCCACAATCCTTCATAATTCACATATTACATGCTAGATTATGTAATTTTCATGGGAATTCCCTACATGCATGCACACATAGACTTCAATCTCAACTTAATCAACTCAATTCATGATCTAACTCACCATTTAATCTTCAATTCACAAAATTACAACTCAAACTCATCAATCAAGGGTTGATTACTCACCTAGGAGCTTTAATCTTCACAATTTCTAGTTGAATCTTGAGTCCAACCTTCCAATTTTCACAAACTTGAGCCAAACGCACAATTCTCCTTCTTTCTCCCTCTCTAGCCGACCCTCTCTCTCTCTTCTTAGAGTTAATATCAGCCAAATATAAGAAAAGAGAGGAATTGAGTGAAAGTGGCCCATTTTATATAAGTCACATTAATCATAATCATCAATATTAAACAATTTGAGCACTACCCATTAATTTAATCTAATTAATTCGATTCAAATCAATTTTCAATTAAACTTCACCGTAGGCTCTAAAAATTGCACTAATCATAATGACGTAGTCAATTTTGGGTTTTGTGGCTGATAAGGCTTTCAACTTAAATTCCAAAGTAGATAAGCAAACAGATATTCCTACGGTGAACAGATAGAAATTCAAAACCACATATTTTCACATAAATGGCACACAAAATCATATCAGACACCTAATCACATTCATAATAAGGACCAATTAGCATAATAAGGAATAGGGTTATCACAGCGTATATATATATATATATATATATTAATGAAGAATGTGATTGACTTAAATCCATCTCTTTTGTTAATAATTGTGAAGAAGTTAATGATTCAATTAATAAATCAATACTATATTTGTTATTGCTTGCTAGTGGTTGTGCTAGCTATCTTTTGTTAGATAATTTTGGTTCCTTAGTTTTTTACCTATTTCTCTAATTCAAATGAAATTTGTGTGATGATATTTTTCTATGGTAAATGCTTATTGTGCTTGTAGTACAGGGATTCATTTGAGTTCCAAGGATACATTTTCTCTATCTCAAGTTTGTGCCTGATTATTTGCCATATTAATTGTGATTGATTGGAAAACAGAGTACAAAATTCATTTTAACGAGGATTTGTGCAACAAACATATTTGGAAACAACACAAAGAAACATAATACAATCACTTGTAACCATTTATGTCTACACACCATTTGTAGAAATTTATTATTTGCCTAATTCTTATCAACTCTAAATTTCAACAGTATTTGTATGAAACCAAGTTCTTAGATTATTAATTAACCATTACTTTTTGACTAACACAATTAAAAAGACTTCAAAAGATATTTGGAGCAAATCATGGGTAACATATTCTTTGGGCTCATGGTGAAAAAAAGTTCCCTCATGAGCATATTGTCAAGCAAACACCAAGTGGATATACAAGTATATAAAATCAATACAAACATCTGCAACCATGACTAGTGCCCACATCATGTGCCCAAAAAAAAAAAAAAAAAGATTTCAATAACATACTATATTGTGCCGTTTGGGTATACAAAATCAATACGAACATCTGCAACCATGACTAGTGCCCACATCATGTGCCCAAAAAAAAAAAAAGATTTATGACAATAACATACTATATTGTGCCGTTTGGGAGTTGATCTCTTGGACACCATGAAATCCAAATTGCAGGCATATATATATGATTCCAAATTGAAGCTAGAGTCCACTGCTTTACAAGATACAGATATAAGCTACAAACTCTATTAGTCCATCGCTTTGCAGGATAGAGATATAAGCTTCAACCTCAGTTGGTTAACCTAGAATTATGATAGAAAAAGCAAGACAAATTAGAAATATTGCTACATTAGATTCACAACACCTGCTTGCTTCCATTCTTTTATATAATGTTATAGATTTCTCATAGTTTCTTTTTTTCCTCTCCTCTCTTCCACGTCCACATTATTCACATCATTTACCTCACTTAAACTTGCACCTGCTAGTCTTCTTCCTCATTCAACTAATAAGACTAAAAAAAAAAAAAAAATCTAAAACTTTTTTTTTATTTTATTTCAATAAAATTTATATTGCTTTTATTCTTAAAAATTGATTTTTATAAAATTACTTTTAAGCCATCTTTTCATGTCTCATGAATTACATTGGCATGATTCCTTGCAAGAAGGATACATAAATAAGGTAGTTTGATGGAATTATGGCGGTGCAAAATACTGTCCAATCCGTATCGATTTGCCTATTAATTGCAGGTTAATTTGAACCGTGATTTGAAATTTACTATCTGCCTTCGAAATCGATTCGCTCTACTATAGTTAATACATATATTTTGTTATATATATATATATATATTTTTACCTCTAATGAAATATTAAAGTAAAAATAAGTGTGAGAGAGATTTAAGAAATGAAATTTGTTATAAATTAATGTTATATACATAAAAAATATTTTGTAAAATTAGTTAGTGTTATATATATGTAATGCTTGATAATTGTTTAAGCTTATTCTTCAATCAATTAGCAAATCAAAACTGCCCAAATCGTTCAACCTGTGGTTTGGTTATTTGTCAATCTGCCATTCACGGTTTGATTTATAATTGGGATCTTTTTTGATAAATCCTATTTGTAACTGTTTTATTCCATAAAACCCATACTATTTCTGAATATTCCATTAGGTCCATTAATTGTAAAAGGATGAAATAACCCTTCTCCGCCTCTCCCGCGTGTAATCGATTCTGCAAAACCCATTCCCATTCCAACTATTCAATCCACAAAATTTCCAAAACAAAACTGAATCCACGAAACCAGATTCACATCGCCTCCAGTAACCCTAGATTCACATCGCCTCCCAAACATCATCGTCCTCCACCGTCGACCCCAGATTCCTCTTTATCTCACCGCTGCGAAGGTTCACATCGGAAGGAGGGTGTTTCGTCGTTCGAAAATTCCTGTTGTTGGATTGAGTTTATTTCATCCACTGAGTGTGGTCCATACCCACCCACCATGAGGAACAAAATTAAGCAATACCATTCCACCTTCTGCTTTTCAATCATAATGTGATCACCGATGCATACATTTACGTTGCCCTATAACTGTTATTGTTTTTGGATTTAAATTTGTAAACATAGATGTTTTCGAAATTGATTTTGTAAACATAGATGATGTGAACATTCACATTAGTGTTCATTACCGGGTAAACTTATATTAGTAGACACTGATGTGAACATTCACATCAAATACGCGGAAGTAGCAAGCAGGTGAAGAAAATGGATTACGAAATCAAAATACACTTAAAATTGATAAACAGAATTGGAATGCACTAATTAACCAAAATCATTTAATATAAAACTTTGTATTTAAAATATAGAAAATAACTTACAATTACAATTGTTGCAAATAAAAGGATCTTAATTAGGTTACAAGGAAAAGGTGTTGATTCTCACTCAGAACTCTCAGGTTTTTTTCTAAAACTGAATTATGTCCGCATGAATACAAGTGATTACAATATATAGAAAAGAAAAGCAAAGCAGCATGTGATTTGGTTGATTGATGAAGGCAGCTGGCAGCACATGGCAAGAGCAGAGGCTGTCAGATGCTTTTGACTGATTGGTTGAACAGTTGAGCAGCTTTAACAAAAGTTGATTGAGTGAACTGTAAAAGTGAACAGTAATTTTTACTATTCATCACTTTCGGTGGAACATGTGATTAGGGGAATCAATATAAATACAAATTGGCAGCTTTTCTCAGAAAAGTATTGATTGAAGCTAATTTGTATCTATATGGAATCCAATGTTGACTGAGTTGATTATGCATATGGATCCTGAGCATCTTGAAACTCGGGTCGTCCATATAGGTTTAACTGAGTAGTTGATCCTTCAGAAGAGTGTGAACTATCTGAACCTTCTTCTGAACTGTCTGGACTGGAAGTTGATTGGGCTTCAGCTTGATTCACAAGTTTGCAGGCTAACTGGAGCAGTTCATCTCTGGATGACTTGGGCTTAATCTTGGATTTGACTTTGGGTTGAACAGGAGATGAAATGGGCTTAGCCTTAGCTTTGGACTTTGATTTGGGCTTTGATTGGGCTAGCTGAGCAACAACAGTTTTGGACTTAGATTTATCAGTGGGCTTTGCAATTTGAACCTTTGATTTGGGCTTAGAGCCACTAGATGAGGGGCTTCCAAGATTGATTGGAGGAAGAGTGGGACTTCTTTGACTGATTGTAGCAGTTGGGTTCTGCTGGGCTTTTACCATTGTAGGAGTAGGAGCAAGTTGATCAGATGGGAACTCAGCTTGGACAATTTCAACAATGCGAGGCACTGTGAACTTATCCCACCATTTAACAGAGTGTTGACAAATAATTATGTTATCAATAATTCCATAATGCCATTTGAATATCCAAGGGATTTTATACTTAGATATAAAAATTAGCAATAATGGAAATGACCTTTGATGAGGAGTAAATGGAAAAACAGTAGCAAATTATTTGATTTGTTCAATCAGGATTTCAGGGAAGATATCTGAAATAGCGCCATAATGAGTCCACCATCTCAGAAACCAAGAAGGTAATTCTGATTTGAACTTTTGATCAAATTGAATGAACGAGGAGTGACTGAAGGTTTCATTTTGGTACAAGAAGACCTTGAACCAAGCATCAATGTAATCATGGTAATTGTATGGAATAGAGTGACCAAGTAATTCTCGAAGCTGATAAGGAGATCCCCATTCAGCTAAGGAAACAATGTTGTGAATATAGAGAGAATGATACAGAACTTTGCTAGCATAGGTTCGATCATAAATGGGTTTGATCAAAACCGATTGATGATTTATCAAAATGTCTTTGTAATAGGTAAGTGTTTTATCTGGATGTGAAAGAACAAAATGGCATCCAGATCCAAAATAGGATTTAGCAAGATTAGAAATAGTTTGACTCTTGGGGTGACTGGGCTCTTTGAAAAAGAGATTAGTGGTGGTTGATTTAACATAATCAGATCGAGCAGACCTGATTAGATTAGCAGGATATGGAGTAATTGAAGCTGCTTGGCTAGAAGAAGTAAAAGGATCAGTAGCCAAAGCAGAAGAGTAATTGGGTCTATGGATGTTACCAAGAACTTGGTAACGGTTAATCATTTCAATGGGATAGTATTGAGTCATGAATTCCAAAGAAGGAGGTTGATTATCAATCAAAAGGACGAAAGCCTTGGAATGAGGCCTTGGACGAGACATCTGTGGAATTAAAACAAAATTAGTAGCAGAGATTAACAACCAGAAAGAAGATCTAAATAATTCTGGTAATGATTTAAACAGCTAATGTAATCAGCAAGTAATTTGCGACGAGCTTGAATCTGATGGTAATTGATATATTGAGTACGTTTAGTAGTTTTACGGGCTAATTTGAGGTGATGAATGCGGTGGTTAACATGGTATATCAGGGTTTTGTAATGGGTAATTTGTGATTTAAGGTAGGGAATATGCAGAGTAGTATTCATCTCATCCCTTACCCCCTGTAAAAATTCCCGAGTAAGAAAATCAGGAATGGAATTTTGACAACCAGGTATATGGGTAATATCAAAATAAAAAATACTTAAAATAGATTGCCAACGGGCAAAAATTTGCTTACTAGCAAGATTTTGAACATCTTTTTCTAAAACATATTTAGCAGATTTGCAATCAACACGAAGTAAAAACTTTTGATGTAAAATATCATCTTGAAATTTTTGAATACATAAAACAGTAGATAAAATTTCTTTTTTAATAGTACTATAATTTAATTGTGCTTTATTCCAGACACCAGAATGATATCGAACAATTTGTTTAGATGATTGAGGAGTGACTTTTTGAAGAAGAATGCCACCATAACCAATATCAGAAGCATCAGTTTGAATAATTTTAAATGAATTCTCAGTAGGAATACCAAGACAAGGAATAGACTTAACATATTGTTTGACTTGTTGAACAATAGCAGTATGAATAGAAGACCAAGGAGGAGGATTATCCTTTAACCTATCAAATAAGGATTGACAAGTTTTCCTAAGATCTTTATAGAACTCAGCAATGTAATTGAGGGATCCTAAGAACCTTTGTAATTGGGTTTTATCAAGAATTTCATCAAGAAACTTAGACGCAAACTCAATGGAGCGACTAATGGGTATAATTGTATTATGGTGAATATCATAACCTAAAAACCTAACTTTAGTTTGAAACAATTTAATCTTAGGAGCAGATATTACTAAACCATGACTTTTAATAGTATAAAAGAATGCAGTTAAATGTTTCCAATGTTCATTAATTGATGTTGAAAAAATTAATATGTCATCAATGTAAACAATAGAAAAATGACTAAATAGATTGAATATGTCATTCATTATATTTTGAAATTCACTAGGAGCATTTTTTAATCCAAATGGCACGACATTCCATTCATAATGACCAAAAGGTATAGTGAAAGCAGTTTTATACCTATCCTTAGGGTGAATTTGAATTTGCCAAAAACCACTTTTTAAATCAAATTGACTAAAAATAACAGCTTGACAAAGTCGTTTAATTAAATCTTTTTTATTAGGAATATGATATCGAATCCATTCTAAAACAACATTTAATGGTTTGTAATTAATAACTAATCGAGGGACACCTCGCTCTAACTCAACATTTTTATTAACATAAAATGCAGGACAAGACCATGGTGATTTACTTGGATTAATTATTCAATTTTTCAATAATTCATTAATTTTTTTTTACACATTTCAAGTAATTCATGATTCATTTGAATAGGTCTAGATTTAGTAGGAATTTGTTTTTCATTAAAATTCTTAATGTATGGTAATGTGACTACAGCCTTTTTCCTATGCCAAAATGCAGTAGGTAAAGTAGAACAAACAGTTGATTCTAGTTTTAACTTAAAATCATTAATTTGAGAAATAATAACTGGATCAGTTAATTGTTGATCAATTCTTTTGTAATTAATTTCTTCTTTAAGAAAACGTAATTGACGAGTTAATCGATTAATTGTATGAGAAATAGAACAATATTTTAATTGATTTAATTCTAATATTTCAGGAGGAGATAAAAATTTAAATGTAACAGGTTGTCCTAAAACATGAGTAGTTATTCCTTCACTAGATGTGGTAAATGGATATAGTAAATATATGAATGGTGTACCTAAGATAATTTTATCAGTCATATTTTTTACTAAAACAAATGAGGTTTTAAAACATACATTATCTTGACAAACATGGACTTTAGGTAATTTATATTTAATATGCATTTTACTACCATTAGCATAAGTTAATTTCTCATGACATTTTTTATAATATTTAGTAGGGAGTAAACCTTCTTGAATACAATTAAGATTAGCACCAATATCGATTAAAGCAATTAGTTCTAATTCAAAATCATTGATAACAGTTTTAATTTTAGAATACCATTTTTGGATATAAATTTTGTTGATTAGATTTATCCTTTTTTCTTCACGATTTTGAGATTGGTGTGATCGATGATCATATAATAGATTTTCAGGATTAGTAGGATCAGAATCATGTTCAGAATCATGAGGAGATTCATTTTGATTTTCTTGGAAATTATCTAAACTTTTATTAAGTTTTAAAGTAATAATTTCATCTTCTAATTTTCTATCTGTACTTTGTAAATCTTTAATAGTTCGTTTAATCTGATTGATTTCATGTTGTAAATCTTGAAGTGTAACTTCTTTTGATTTATTTTTAAATCTTTCTAAAGTTTTGGATAAACTAATTATGGGTTTATCAGACTTAGGTTTATTTTCAGAATGATTTAATAGAGATTTTAATTTATCAATATATTTTTGTTTTAAATCTGGATCATCTAATTTACTAATTAATTCAATAAGAGTAGATTCTTCTTGATTGTTTTTAGTAAGAACAGTAATTTGTTTAACTGGTTTACAACAAACATCATTACAACCTAATTCAATATTATTATCAGAATCTTCACTAGGTGAATGGTAATCAGATGAAGTGGTTGGATGATCAGAAGATGAATCGCTAACAGATTGATTTAATTGAAAGATTTCATATAATTGATTTTTGGAGTTATCATCAATTTGAAGTTGATTAACTTTATCCTTTAATTTTTTTTTCTTTACATTTATTAGAATAATGACCTTTTTGACCATAATTATAACAGGTAATATCCTTATTCGATTTAGATTTTGGATGATTAGATTTCTTATAATATTTCTTTTTCGGTTTAGTATAAAATTTATCATTTGATTTGGAAGGGGAATTGGTCTTTTTGTATTTTTTGGATTTATATTTATGTTTAGAGTATTTTTGTAATTTCCTACGAGAGGGTGCTACAAGAGGTAAACCATATTGTTCACAGAAATTTCTTAATTCAAATTTAGCCTTATGTTTATCTTTAGTATCTTTTTGACTAAGTTTAAGATCAATACACATTTTTAATCCTTCTTTTTTAATAGTGCTAATTATATCACCATATGTTAAATTATCATATTCGATGACACCAGTGGGTTGACTAAGAACATCTCTAATTTTGTGTGCAAATAAACTAGGTAGTTCGTTAATGAATTTTTCTTTCCAAAATGATTTAGTACAGTATTCTCTTAACATAACTCTAGAGGTAAAAACATCTTTATACCATCTAAAATCACTTAAGGTTGGACATGTGAGATTACTAAGTTGATCATGTATGTGAGAATATATATTAGTAGGGGTACCTATGAAATGTCTGAGTATTGTATAGATTAATGTATTAGTTCCATCAGGATGATAATAACCAATAGTTTCATCAAATATAGGTAAATCATTTTCATCTTTTTGAGTAGCATGAATTATTGATTCTCGTTGATCTTCAGTAAGGTATTTTTCCCACCAAGATTTGAGCATACCAGTAAAACCAGAGGTAATTAAAGAAACAATTTCAGGTTGAGAATATTGGGGATAATTACTGAGATAACTATTTGAGACCATAGATAAATGATTTAATTTTTGAAGGATTTGATCTTCACTGAGACCATCAATATTCCATTCGTATAATTTTTTAGCAGACACAAAAAATTGGTTATTGAGATTAGTCTCTTCATATTGGAGATCCGATGGAGTAGGTCTAGAATACCAGTTTTTGGCAGTTTTATAGCGACCCCGGTCTTTTCCCATTTGATTATTGTATCCGGACTTAGGTTCCGTAGATTCTATCATTGTATAATTGGTGTTGTTGTCCTTTATTTTCTCTTTTGGAATTACAGGATGAGTTGGGCAGGTTTGTTTCAGGTTGGTTGGGTTTAGAAACCAAGAGTTGCTGTCCAGGTTTTTGGTTCTTCGCTCGAGCGAGGAGTTGTTCGCTCGAGCGAGAGGTAGTGTTTGATTTGGACCTGTAGCTGTGCAGTTTTGGCTCGAGCGAGCTTTTATTCGCTCGAGCGAGTTAGTTCATCCTTCGCTCGAGCTATAGTTCCTTCGCTCGAGCGTGTGTCTGGGTTCAGACCTGAGGGTTTGAGTTCTTCGCTCGACCGAGCTTTCTTTCGCTCGAGCGAGCATTTGAGTTGTTGGCTCGAGCAAGGCTTCCTTGGCTCGAGCGTAGTTTCTCTGTGTCTGGTCGCTCGAGCGACCAAGTCTTCGCTCGAGCGAGCCTGTCCAGTTTATATACACAGCAGCGGGATTTGATCAGTCTTTTTCATTTTCTTTTGATTCCAAACCCTAGGTCCGACTTCTCTCTCTCCCTACTCACCTTCTTTCTTAGATTTGATCCACTTAGGGTGTGTTTCTACCCTAGATCCTTAACATTACCAAGAATAAATTCACCAAGAAGGACACTGATGGTTTGCTAAAACCCCTCACCAACTTTGAAATATGAAGAGCTACTAAGGCCATTGGGGCTTATAAAGCCCCAGGGAAGGATGGGATTCAAGCTGTCTTTTATCATAAATATTGAACAATTGTAGGCAAATCTATCTGTGACTTTGTAAGAACTTGTTTTTCCAACCAACAAATTCCCAAAGAGATCAACGAAACCCTTATTGTTCTTATTCCTAAAGTTAATAATCCCACTAGTATCACACAATTCCGCCCTATTAGTCTTTGTAATGTTATTTGCAAGATCATCACTAAATTAGTTGTCAATAGAATCAGGCCTCTTTTGGATAATATCATTAGCTCTAATCAAAGTAGTTTCATCCCTGGTCGTAGTACAACTAATAACATCATCATCACCGAGGAAATTATACGTACTCTTAGGCAAATGAAAGGGAAAACAAGTGGCATAATTTTCAAAATTGATCTAGAAAAAGCTTATAATAGACTTTCTTGGAAATTTGTTTATGAAACCCTTATTGAATTTGGCCTTAACATGGATTGGAGTATGTAATAACCCCGACCCATGATTAACGTTAATCCATGATTAATTATGCCTAATTAGTAATTAAGGTGAAATTCTGAATTAAAATGCATGTGTGTGGTGCATTGTGGTATTTGTATCTATTATACATATAAAGTTCTGTTCATGTTTTAGTTTCAGTTTGTGAATTGAAAGCCTTATTGCCGTCCGAACCAGAAATTGACTTGATTTATGTGCTAATTAGGATTTATAGAATTTTATGGTAGGTTTAATTAAAATTCGGTTCGGAGCGATTAAATTTGATTACAATAATGCCATTTGATTACTTTTGATCAATTGTGACTTAATAGGCCATTTTTAGCCCCACTCACCTCCTTTATTCATTTGATCACATTTGAGCCTTCAGAGAAAGAAAACGTGGGAGAGAGTGAGAGAGGGAAGAAATTGGGATCAAGCTTGAGGG
>NW_021025261.1:274403-324003 GCF_004153795.1 Camellia sinensis
TTTAAAATATTTAGGTGGCGACTCTGTATCTGGCAAAGCAGTCCATGTTTGGCACTACTTTTTCAAAAATCTATTTCTCAAAACGATTTGCCAGATTTGGACTCTTTGGTTCAGATTAAGAACCGTGACACAAATCGAGTCCGAACTGTAGCGAAGGGCCCCCCGCGGGGCGCGTCTACACTAGGGTGTGCTTGGAGCTTTGACATACCCGTGCTCCGGCTCTGGTGGCTCTATTGGTATCTGATAAGTTGTCCCACCTGGATGCCAACAAGTAAGCACAGTAAGAATCACAGGCCTATCAACAGCTTGGGTGGGAGGGGCCGCTCCAACACCTGCCTCGGCCTCCTGAGTAGCCTCTCCAGCCAAAGCAGCACTGGTTGCATCGCCCTCGCGAACTCCCGTCAGGGGTGGCATGAGGTGAGTCCTGATGAAGGCCGCATAATCTCCCTCCTCTCTGAAATAGTCAGCATCTAGCCCCACCGTAAACTAAATAATAGCCTCAGCTGGGAGGCTGTCGACTGTCCTCATGGATGCTAGAGGTGGCAGAGGAACGATTGGGGCGGGTAAGCCCAGATTCTAGCGTATGAAACGCTCACCTTGGAACCAGGCCTGTCAGAATAGGCCCTCTGGTAAAATCCAGTATCGAGACATGGCCCAAGCTCCAACATATTGGTCCCTCACTTCGGCTGGCATTGTCGCCCTGGGTTGCCACGTGATCTGGAAATAGAGAATGTACAGATTATTGGTTCCTGTCAGTTGTCGGAGTGTCAATCAGAATAGTAGCAATAGGAGTAAAGGAAAAATGACCGTAAATTTTGGGTAACCTCACAGGCTGCAACTGTGTCAAAGTATCGGTGGCAGAAGGTGAAGGTCATGTCCTCACGATGTCGGTGGTGACATCTGTCGTCATATTGTCGCGAGTTGGGCACGGCCGGAATGATCTCGTCCACTGGCTCTGTAGCAAGAGCTAGGAAATAAGCGTAAACCCACAACTATAAGAAAAGGTCAGCAGCATTATCAATGATGCATGAATAGATATAAAAAGCGCAAAGAAGAAAGCACAATGTGTCAACAAATATAAAACAGAAAGTGCAAAGCAGAAAGGACAATGTGTTAACAGAAAGTGCAAAAGCAGAAAGGTGTGGTGCATACCTCCCAGGCTCTCTAGTAGCCTCCGAGTTGCTCTCTCTTCATGCGGGAAGTGCAACTCATATAACCATAGACTGTGGTGAGACCGGCTCCACCCCAGTTGTAAAATCGGGCCCGGGGTAGGATCACAAGGGTTCTCAGTAAGTACAAACTCACGGTGTTCCACATATTCGCGAATAAGGTGGTACCGAGGAGGAACATCAAGAAACCATGGGCGTACTGCTCTACCTCATCTTCCATCTCAGGCTGCCTTCCATGGAAGTGCTTAGAGAACTAACTGTATCTGACCATCGCTGGCCTATATAGAGGTGGGCTCACTCCAAGCAGGTAGATCCAGACCACCTCCTACTCGCCCATATCCATGTCAAAGGGGATCGGATCACCCCCTACTCCTAAGCCTGTGATCATGGAGAAGTCATAGGGGGTCATCGTCATCTCCCCAACAGAAGAAAAGCCAAAGGAGTTGGTGGTGTCCCACCACCTCTCTACTAATGCTCCAAGTAGTGCCCAGCTAGCCAAGTGACGCGAGAGTCCGGTGCAGAATAAGACAAAGCCCGCCTCATCAACAAGGTTGTGGACCCGAAGGGGGAGGGGAGCTCGTGATACCAATCCCTGGCTATCACCCCCCTGTAACCTCTATAGGTGCGAGAGTCCCCCTATGGCATAGAAAGATAGAGTCCGATGAAAGATAGTAATAGCAGAAGAGTCAAATGGAAGGCAATGTAGGGTAGTCAAATGAAAGGCAGAAAAACATAGAAATAAAGTTTGTACCTCAGTAGCGCCATAGGAAAGATGGGAGTCCAGCTCCCTCAGCAAAACATCCTTTGGCATACCACCGATGAAATCGTCAAAGCCCATCATGCCTCCAGGCGGCATCATGTACGTGCACGGGTGGTAAGTGGTCGGATCAAAGGGCCTCATCCTCAATGGTAGTGGCTCAAGCTCCAGCCTTGGAACGAACTCTACCTTGAAATCAGTAGCAATGTCATCCGCTACCTCATCGGCCTCAGCGACCGCCTGCTCCTCGACCTCTATTGGTGAAAGTGCAGATGGAACCTCGGGAGGGGCATCTTCATGAGGAATGTCGTCTGCCATCTGAGAAGTGGGTGAAAACTAGTGAAAAATGGAGAAAAGGAGAAAAAAAAAGGGGAAATTTTGGAAAATGTCAACCCTATGAGAGAGAAAATGGGAGAAAAAGTCAAAACATAGGAAAGTTCACAAAACTCAAGACAAACTCGAGGGGAACAAGCCCAAAGTGGTGAAAATGCAAGAAAATCAATGAAAACAAAATATGATCGGTTCAAAGTGTAGAGGACTAAAGGGGTTTTATGAATAAAGTTTGCGTGGGTCATTGGAAAATGTGTACAACATGGATCTAGAGAGGGAAAATACCTAGAAAGAGAGGGAGAAGGATTTTAGTCTTAAGGGTGTGCGCAAATGAAGCTTGGATGTTGATTTAAAGATGGCCCGCGGCTAAAAAGACAAATCTGCCCCGCTTTTGCATTAGTGGCTGGCAGGCCACTAAAAGTGGGTGGCCGACCACTATTAGCGGCCAGCAACCTCTATTAGTGGCCGGCAAACCCATTTTGTGGTCGATAGATCTCCTTTGTGGTTCAGTGATGGTTTTGTCCCCTTTTTACCCTAACAGTGTATGGGAGGTCCTATTTTTGGTCTGGATTGATTTTCAAGGAGCTTGAAAGTGTGTCCTGGTTGCATCGTTTCAATGCCTGTTGTACTCCGGCACCCGAACGTGCCCCAATTCAAAGTGAGCGGGTTATATCCTTTTGAGCATTTTACAAAACCTCCGACGGGTAAATTATAGGTCTGCGTCGAATGTTGCTTTTGTCATTTTTGTCGAATTACATATTTGTTCACTTTTGTTGCATAGAACGTGCATTTTCACATACCTTCTATGTTGCATGTGCGCATTGCATCGTAACTTTATAATTATCTTGCACAGAACATGTTTTCGATTCTTGCATAGAACGTGCTTTCAACTAACATCATATGTCAGTTGTTGATAATTTTGCATAGAACAAGCATTGTTATTTCGTTGGTTTTCATGCTCGCTTACTTTGTTCATCTATCGCCCTGTCTGGTGTTGCACAATCTCATACTCTTTGCATCTATCTCAGGACGCGTGAAACGCGACCCTGAGTTGTTTTTCTCCTCTTCTCATGACTTCAGCGTGATTAGAGTATCTCAAGACACATGAAACGCGACCGTAGCTCGACTTTTTTCGTGCCGCCTTTTGGAAACTCGGAATAAGCCCTATAGTTCGGACTCTCGCGGTTCGGAATCTAATCTCACAGGAGCAATGTGAAATCAATAAACACTAAAGAGTCCAAATCCAACAAATCTTTTGGAAAATTGATTTTGAATAAAAAATGCCAAAATTGGATTGCTTTGCCAGATACGGAGTCGCCACCTAAATATTTTATTTTTGGAGAAATTTAGGAAACCAATGACTTGTGCCAAAGGCCACGTGTCTGTTATCACCAAAGTTGCCTCGGCTCAGGAACTTGGGTGCGAGAGGGGAAAGTCATGAATTGAGCACCCCCACTCGCCCTATCAAAAATCGGCCTCTACTAATCATGATATGAGTTTTATCAACATTATGTGTTCTTATTCCGATTATTAAGCTAGTTTTACTATGTGAAGCACACAAGCAAGTGTAGACTAAAATTGCAAGAATTGGAACAATTCAATTTCATGTTTGTCATGTAAAATAGGGTTTGATTTTTCCACGTCAAATGGTCTTAAAGTTTACGATTTTGCCACTTAACAAAATGGGCTTAAAACTGTGAATTTGCCACTAGACATAGTGGGCTTAAATGTACATTCGTTGAATCGTCTCAATTCAAACAACAAGCCTTCATCCACAGGCATTCATGCAATTTATCAAGTAAGCACTTAGCTTTATGGCAAACATGCTAGACATGGCAACCACTCACACTCATTCAAGTATGCTAAAACACTAAAAACTCACTTAGTACTCCAAGCTAAAAAGATTTGTGTTAGAAAAACATGCATGATTCCTAACTATGCAAGATGGCTAATACAACACATACAAAGAATGCAATTAATAGGCTCGATTACTAATATGGTATATGAATCAATTTCAATAGCATGCGGCTTAAACACGTATTTAAAGAAATATTTAAACGACAATGCAATTTGAATGATGCGCCGAGCCTTGGTGCATGCAATACAAGATGAATGAATGCAAACATGTGATATGCTAACTGAAACATGTCCCTAAACTAACCATCATAAGTTGTTAAATAAAAGGGAGAAAGACGTAGGGTTGGAAAACATACACATTATTACATTATGCTCTCACGAAGGAGTGTCCGAATGAACAATGCTAAGCTAAGCTAATTAGGCTAATTAAGCTAAACTAATTGAGCTAACTATTACAAACTGAATGAAATAAATAGCTAAACTAATGAACTAGTTAGTAAGCTAATTAAATTAAATTATAACACAAATGCAAGTAAGCTACATAATTAAAGTATTTAACTAGTTTGCCACTACTCCACCTCGAGAAATGGAAGATGTGCATGTGCATGCTCGGATATCATCTGAAAAGATCTTCGTTTTGCTCCCGAAAGCCTCTGTTTGCAGAGTTGACCATTTCTAGAACCATTTTGCTCCACCTTACCAACTCTCTGCTAAGATTTGCATCAGTGGCCAGCTGGCCACTGGTAAAGACTGCTGGCCACCTGCCGGCCATGGATAGTGGCCTGCCGGCCACTGATGCACTGGTTCATCTTGCTGCAACAGAGGATAAACAAAGCAAAAGGAAGGCATTCTCATAGAATGTTTACATAACTCACCCCTCCTTTTCATGAAAAAATCCAAGGAGTGATGAACTTAAGCCACAAACCACCAATTCAAGCAATTTCATTGCATGATGGCTTGTGACTCAAGAGGTGCAAGTTTAATAAATGCAAAATGAGACACACAAAACCGTCACCCTATCATGCATGATGAGCTGCTACGAGCACATCCATCTATATATCGGACGAGCATGGTCAGATACACCTAGTTCGCCGAACGATTCGAATGGAGTGAGCCCAAGACGATAGACGAGATCAAGCAGTACGCCAGGGGCTTCCTGATGTTCGTCTTCGGTATCACCTTGTTTTCGAACAGGTGGAACACCGTAGGCCTGCATTTGCTTAGTGCCCTGGTGATCCGTCACCGGGTTCGTTTTTATGACTGGGGTGGAGCTGGCCTCGCCACTTTATACGGATACATGAGCTCTACCTCCCATCTGTGGGGAGACTTGATTAGAGGCTACTGACGAGCCTGGGAGGTACATATCTCAATTCCCTCTTAGCATTTTTCAGTTTCTTTACAGTTTCTGCTTTACATCTATTTTTACATTTATGCAACACCTATGTTTTCTACTTTGCACTTTCTGTATCTGCTCAACACTGTTCACACACTTTGTTTTCTATTTTGCATCTTCTGTATCTGCTCACGTTATATGCTTTCTGTTTTGCACTTTCTATATCTGCTCACACTGTATTGATCACATACCACTACATTTTCTCCACAGCTATAGGTCTTTGCGTACTTTTCGACTCTCACTTCAGAGCCTGTAAGGGAGTTTCCTCTGATAGTTCCTTACTCACGGAGGTATGATGGCCTTCTCTAGCGCAAGACCCGCGAGCCCTTCATATTCTTCGGCCACTACTACGGCACCGTGGTTGCTCATGAGGTAACCCGAAACAAAGTCATTTTCACTTTATCACTGTTCTGATTCATATTTGATTCACATGTAGCAACTGACAGCAACTAATCATATGTACAACCTCCATTTGCAGATCATGTGACAGCTATGGGCCATGATGCTAATGGGCACCCAGTACCAGTATGCCAGAGCTTAGGCCACCTCCCGTTACCGCATTTTACTCGAGGGCCTAGTCTGCCAGGCCTGGTTCTTAGGCGAGCACTTCATACGACAGATTATAGGCTTTCCTGACCCGATCATCCTGATGGCTCCGCTAGAGTCCATGCGAACTATATATGGCCTATCTGTTGAGGAGGTCATCCAGTTTATGGTAGGCTTGGACGCCAACTACTTCCAAGCAGAGGGAGATTATGTAGCCTTCATTCAGACACATTTGATGCCAGCCCTGACCGGTGCTCATGGAGATGAGGAGGTGAGAGCTCTCGCTGCAAGAGAGGCCTCCAGTGACCTGGGAGAGCAGGGCTCGTGGCAGATGGACTTCCCAACGGAGGCAGAAGACTGATTGGCCAGAGCTTCCTACCACGCTAACTTGTTGGTAACATACCGGGGATGCCTACCAGGTCCCGATTGGGCCTGCAGTGGCTGGTCATGAGCTTGTTGGGGTTCGAGGCCCATCTCTAGTATGGACCATACTTTAGCACTTGCATCACCACATTTCATTTCAGATATGTTCATTTGCAGATACTGATCATTCAAACTGCATTTACAGGCATCCATCAAGTACATGGGAGGCATTCTCAAGCTGATAGCCTCCTTGATGGGGATAGTACAGAGGAGAGAAGCGCTACTCAGTCTCTACGGTAGCAGGTAATTTCTTCAATTTTCACTCTAGGCAGCAAGTTTCCACTGACACACTAACACTGACATTCCAACTAAAAACTTCCCAAACTACACTGATACACTGCATTTAACACACTGCACTCACACACCATATTCATGCACTGTATTCATATACCGTGTCCATACACTGTATCTGGCTTCTGCATATACTCATTCTACATACTACGATGGCGTCTGATACATATGCAGCAACTGATATGTGACACTGTCTTTTCAGATCCCACCTATGACGACGGCACCAGCAGCAGCTAGAACACCTGCACCGGTAGTACCTCCTACGGTGGCAAGAAGGAGAGAGAGAGAGACGGGCTCCAGCACAGGGCCAAGGGAGAGCTAGGTGCACCCGAGACGGGAGTAGTCCTTCTGAGCCCATTCTGAGTGATGATGATGCTGAGACGAGCGACTCTAAGAAGGCAAAGAGTCACCATTCGGAGTTATGGGAGCCGAATAAATGGCAAGATCAGAAGGTGCGTACCTTAGAAGACTGATATTAATCGGCTGTATCCTACGAGAATGGGAAGCCGAATACAATACATATGCCGAATAAGTGTAGATCCTTAGAGCCGAATAAGAGAAAGGACAATGATTAAAAAGTAGGCCCTAGCCCCGAGGATCAAAAGGAACAGGTATAAATACAGGAACAATGGATTGAGAAAGGTATGTAAGAATCACTTCACTTAACTTAGTAAAGAAGCTATCTTGAGTGTCCGAACTGACTTGTCCGTCGGAGTGCTAATTCTGGCACCCCTGACTGGAGTGTTTGTATCTTTTCAGGTGACTAGCTGAGGATCACTAGCGTCTCCCAGGATCTGAAGAGTATTTCCAAACCTCTTTCCTCACAATTGGCGCCATCTATGGGAATACTCAAATGCATCCATGGCAAGTGTGACTGAAGATCCTCCGATAGCCACTGACGAGACTGCACAGGGAGATGACCTCACTCTAGCAAATATGCTCGGAAAGGAAACCATCGCTGCAAGACGCGCCTTGAACTTCGACTCACCAACGACTTCAGCGCAAGAGACAATGCGAGCGATCATGGAACAAGCAAAGCAGAATGAACAAAGGTTGGAGAACATGATCGCTGAAAATAAACGTCTCCGTCAAGATTTGGCCCTGGAAGTAGCAAAATCCAGAGAAGCCGTGCGCCAAGATCCCGAACGACCTCCGAGGGCAGGTGGACAACGACCTCGAGCCCGACCAAAGGAGATCGATAGCGACTCCAACTCATCACCCATGGAGCTCAACAAGAAAGGACGATCCGAAACTTCCAGCTCCTCCGAAAAGAGTCTACATACAAGGAACAAGCGCAAAAGAAGCAGTTCAGACGAAGAAGACCAGCACGATCCTTTTGTCCGACGGATCGCAAGGGCGGCCCTGCCCAAGAAGTTCAAGGCTCCGTCATTCAATCTTTACGACGGAAAATCAGACCCCACCGATCATATTCGTCACTACAAGCAGACCATGACATTGCATGCAGACAACGAAGCCCTCATGTGCCAAATATTCCCCAGCAGCCTGGGGCCATTAGCTGTCAGGTGGTATTACAAGCTAGAGCTAGCTTCGATCAAAAGTTTCCATAAATTACAGAAATCCTTCAAGGCCAAGTTCATCACCAACGAGGTACAGCCAAAACAGGCCGACTCCCTCTAGGCTATGCAGATCCAGTCAGAGGAAACGCTCAGAGCATATTCGGTGAGCTATTGGGAGTGCTTCAACCTCGTCGACGACGCTTGCAACGACTCCATGGCCATTACCGCCTTCAAAATGGGACTACATCCCGACAGTGCTCTTCGCAGTTCCTTGACCAGAAGACCCCCCAAAACAGTCTGGGCGTTGATGAAGAAAGTTGAAGAGTATTGCAAAGTGGAAGATGATGCCTTGAGAATAAAAGCCGGACAAATGTCCACCAAAACGGCCCCCCTTCGAAAGTGCTCAACCAATAAGTTCCGTGCCATCTCCGAGCCCTGAGCCACGGCAATGCGCTAAACGAGATAAAAGGCAAGATTCTCGCCGATCAAGCGATCAATGCTCTCATCGGACGAATGAACAACTGCAAGTCGACAGTTGGCGCTCGAGGCGTGCCGACAAGAAGTACACAGAGTTGTTAGAACCAATCACTGCAATAATGACCAAAGTCCAACACCTTCCATTCTTCAAATGGCCGTCAAAGATGGCGGGGCCAACCGACACACGAAGAAGGGATAGGCGGTGCGAGTATCACAAAGATCACGGCCACGAAACCGAGAGCTGTTAAGCAGTAAAGGATCACCTAGAAGAACTGGTGCAAGACGACCGACTGCAACAGTACGTGAGAAAGGGAAAGCCAATCCAGGCATTAGCCTTGAGACAGGACTCACCTCCACTTGGCATGATCCATATAATCTACAACCTGCCTGTGTCCCCAACCGTGCACACAATTCAATCGCATCTAATCCCCCAAAAGCAACGTATTCTGACCGAATGGCCCAGAGAAGCACCGACAATTACTTTCAATGACTCCGATCTTAGTGGCACAGCAGCCTCCCACATCGATCCGTTGGTCATCAAATTACGCATAAAACGCTTCACCATTGAACGTATTCTCATAGACCCAGGGAGTACTTCAGAGGTTATGTATTACAAAACTTCCATCAAACTCGGCTTCAACGAGTCAGACCTGTCTCTGGCGCCTCACCCATTGTTCGGCTTTAATACGAATCCTGAGTACCCGTTAGGAAAGATCATACTACCTGTTCGAGTGGGCTCCAGAACGGTTGAAGTAGAATTCCTGGTCGTAAAGCTCCCTTCGCCGTATAATGTCATCTTGGGGCGAACCTAGTTACATATTATGAAGGTCGTTTCAAGCACTTATCATCAGCTTGTGCGCTTCCCGACAGCCCATGGCATTGAAGAAATCCGTGGCTCCCCGCAATCGGCACAAGCAGAGATTCTATGAAAACCCTATCACTGACCCGACCTGTGGGCGTTGATACTTGTATATATATCACTTCTGCAACGTAAACCATTTTTCTTCATCGCTCAATTAATTTCTCGGAGCCCCCTTTGGCGTATAACACCTTAGGGCCGACTAAGTCTCCGGATTCAGAGCGCCCTTCGTGGATATCACGATTGGCCAAATTAAGTCTCTGGATTCGGAGCCCCCTTTGGTGCATGACACCTTAGGGGCGACTAAGTCTCCGGATTCGGAGCGCCCTTCGTGGATATCATGATTGGCCAAACCATGTCTCTGAATTCAGAGCCCCATTTGGTGCATGACACCTTAGGTGTAGACATCCCATTTTTGACCGTCCTCAAGACTTGTGCGTCACCTTTTGAACACTCAGTGATCATCCATGTTCGTGTTCGTCTTGAGTTCTCGGAGGTCTCGGCCATGCGTCTTGCCTTAGGATTGCTCGACTCGACTGTTTTGTGCTTGGTTTTGCACCTAACACTTGTGTTTTGCTTTGGGGGATAGGGAATGGCTTGTTGGCCACCCCCACACCCCAGCGGCCATGGGTTGAGGCCACCGGCCATTGTTTTGTTTTCATCGGCCATATATTTGGCTGGTCGGCACTATTGATGGTCGGCCGGCCATTGTTTTTGCCAATTTGCCATTTTTGGCTGGCCGATCACTGTGCATCTGCTTTTGTTGATATTTCTATGCCAGCTGTGCTAGCTAGCATACACTTTACCCCCCCTCCATACATGTGTATGGAGGGATTTCACTCTTGCTTAGCTTGTCTTCTAAGCTTTGCAAGAGTGATCCTCTATAAGAGGAGGGCTTCTCCTCCCTCCTCAGGGGTTAGAGGGTTGAGTTCCAGAGGTCTGGATTAGGGTTAGCCATAGTGTATCTATTCTATCTCTATATCTCCCTCTCTTTGTGTATAAGTGTGTGTTTGTCCTTACTTTTGTGCACAAACACCTAGTTTTACAACTTACCTTGGTTGCTAAGGAGCCATTAGGTTGTTCTTGAAGTTTTGAGCTGGTTTTGAGCTAAGGAAAGCAGCTGGAGTGCTGTTCTTGAAGGGGTCTACAAGGGTAAGGACTTTACCTTTAAATACCCCATTTTTGCATAGTCTTTTTGCCTACCTTGCATCTATTTTTGAGCTTACTGTATAACATATAAAAGTCTTGTTTTTACTTGCTTAAAATAGTTTTTTAAGGTTGCTTTGAGGTTTGGGGTTGTTTGACCCCTCTTAGGCCTTGTTTGGCCCCCATTTTGTGCTATTTTGGTGAGCTGCAGGACCATCTTGTTCGGGCCTCCTCACCACTGAAATCTTGAGGGATTTCAGTGGTAGGGATGGTGCTTTAAGCTCCTAAGAAGGAGAGGGCCATCCCCTCTCCTTGTTGCCTTCAAAAATGGCCATTTTAGCCTCATGTGTGAGCATCTTGTTTAAGTGCATGTTGGCCATGTCTTAAGTGTTATTTGTGCTTATTTTGCCATTATTTACCACTTTTTTTAATTGGTTTAGACACACCATGCTTGCCTTCTATACTTGTCTTGTAAAGCCATGAATTGCCTTAACATGTGCCTAGCATTTAGACCACTATGCTTACTTGTTTTGGCTTAGCTTTGTGAAGATTTTATGCACGTTTTAGTATGCCTAAGGTCTGTTTTTGGTTGCTCGGGTCATCCATGCTTTGCTTTGTATAGCTACCATGCAATCCCCCTTTCGAGCCTTGAGTGTTGACCCCTCTAGCATGCTTTACCTGCTTTGTTTCAGTGGTTTGGAACCACTTACCATGTCCTTTCAGTCCTCATGGTATGCTTGTATGCTTGCATTCGATGCCCCTTTAATGCTTTGAATGGCTTGTGTCTTATGGTCCATGTTTGGACCTTTGTGCATGCTTCCATGTTTAGGCCATTTAGATGCCATCTAGATGCGTCTTTGGTCTTGTTTAGACCTACATTGGACCTGTTTTAGGCCCTCATGGCCCTTTGGGGCTTGCTTCATATAACTTTGGTTTAAGCCCCTTGGTTTGTCTTGAGTTTTGGGCATTGTTGCATGCTTGGCTTGTCTTGTTTACTTGGTTTGGCCCCTCTTATAACATGATTTCAGAGCTTATTATGCATGTCACTTTTCCATGATTATCCTCTTTTAAGTGTGCTTAAAGGTTGCTTCTTTGATGCTTAAGTGTTGGTCCATTTGCATGCATGTTTGTATGTATATTTGCACCTCATTTCCTTAGCATTTGGCCACTGTTTTGGGTTTGTTTGAGAGCTGCCCCAAATTGGTATAAGTCCATTGTTTGCATGTTGTTGCATGCCCACCTTGTGTGTTGCTGCATACTTGGACTATCGCATGTGTTGCATGCTTGAATCATGTTGCATTTGGCATGCAATCTCCCTTGATTAAGTTGCTTAATATGTTGCATGCCTTACGTGCTTGCTTGTTTAGATTACATCTTGCATGATTGGTCATTAGCATAGGGCTCCATGCCTTGCATGCTTATTTGCATAGGTTGTGTACCTAGCATACATTGTTTGCTTGCATGCTTGTATTGCACATTTAGCTAGCATGCTTAGGTTGCATTGCATTGAGCATGCATGCTTTGCCTCTTGAATTGAGTATGATAGAGGTTGAGCTTTATGTGTTTATTTGGTTTGCATGTCATTTGAAATCAAAACGCACACTTGGTTTCTCGGGCCATCACGCATTGAAATGCACGATTGGTGGTCCGAGAATCGAGTACCATCCCCATTTGAGTCATAAACATGATAAGGGGTGTATTGGTGCACACATTTGCTTGAAATGCATTGCCACGCCTTGTTTTTCCCTCTACTGCTATCAAAACAGGTTTTGCAGGAAGCTTTGGCCGGTCGGCTAAATTAAGTGCCGATCGACCAATTATGGATGGTCGATGACCACTTCCCTTTGGCCGGTGACCATTCCTCATGGCCGGTGTCATTCCCCAGTGTTCATGAGGTGTACCTTGGGAATTGTGCCATTTTCAAAAGAGCAGAGTAAGGAAAACAGAGGCAGCTTGCGCATGGCATTGGATTTCCGGGCGAAGCCAATCCGGGCACGTGTGCATTCCTCATCCCGAGGCCTTTTAATGGTTTCCTTAGCCTAATTGATTTGTTAATTAATTAGATGGTCTGTAAATTATTTAATTAGCTTGTAGGTTAGTTAAAGTGTATTATTCTTTTGGTCCCTCTGAGCGAGGGCGAATTTGTAATAAGTGTGGGTGCGTGTGTGCATGTCTTCCAACCTCCACTTCTTTCTCCCTTTTTACTTACCTACTTTGATGGTTAGTATTAAGGCTTGCTTAATTTAGCATCCTTTTGCTATGCATGCGTGCATCCATTCATTTGTATTGCATGCACCGGGCTCGGCGCATCATACTAACTGCATAGTATTTCAAATCTAACTTGAATATGTGTTACTTGTTGCATTCCACATGCCACTCTTAGATTAGCCGAGCCTATTCTGGATTGCATTTTGTATGCGATGTAATAGCCATTTAACATGGACTTGGATCATACATTTGATTACTAACATGTTCATTGTTTTGGCTTGGAGTACACTGCAAGTGTTTTATGCTTTAGCATCTCGCATGAGTGTGAATGTTAAACATGACAGCATACTTACCATGTGGCTATATGCTTATGTGATATAAATTGACTGCATGCCTGTTGGTGAAGGTTGGATTGTTTAAGTTGGAACAACTCGTCAAAATCCATGTTTTAGCCTACTTGCGAGTAGCAAATTTCAAACCGATTTCCGAACAAACGGATATGCGATGCTTTGTCCCAATTTAGGCGACTCAGTCTATATTTGTCATGCTGTGCGCATCACATAGTAAATCTAGGCTAATAACCGGTATAAGAACGCATAACGTTTTCAAAACTAGATATCATGGCTAGTAGAGGCCGATCTTCGGATCGGGCGAGAGGGGGTGCTCATAGCTGACCCTCCCCAATCGTACCCAAGTTCCCGAGCCAAGGCAACTTTGGTGATGACGGACACGCGGCCTTAGGCAAACGAGTCAGGGTTTCCTAAATTCCCCCAAAATAAAATATTTAGATGGCGACTCTGTATCTGACAAAGCAATCCATGTTTGGCACTTCTTTACAAAAATCTGTTTTCCAAAACGATTTGCTGGATTTGGACTCTTTGGTTTAGATTTAGAACCGTGACAATTTGAGTCCGAACTGTAGTAAGCCCGAATGAACAAATCGGGATTTTCCTCCCGGAATGTTTGGGGACGTCTACAGTTTTTGGCGACTCTGCTGGGGAGTTAGAGAACTTGACTCGAACTTATGATATCTTGTTTTGACTACACTTATGTGTTTCTTTGCATTGCATGTGCATTGGTGCGCCTAGGACACCGTGTTTGCTGTCTGCTATTCCTGAGCGGTTAGCCTGAGGCTGCGTGCCATAAGGTTGACCAGTTACGGGCTCTGCCAGTGTGGGAACACAAACTCCGGTTTTACCGGGGCACCCTTTTGACCATTCGACCTAGTGCATATTCAGAATCTGTAGTGACCATTCCAAACAAGGACAGGTTGCTCACCCGATGTTAGGTTGTTTGAAACCGCTGCGTGCATAGTGAAACCCTAACTCCTGACAAAATAGGACAGGGAAACCCTACCCGAACATAGGGGTGTTTTGGCTCTCATTTACTTGCTATATGCTTTTAGAGTGTATCTCTACAAGGAATGCGCATGTCAGTTTGCAAGTTCAAATACCAGGCCCGAGGGCACCAGTATCGGTATTCTGAGAATCAGTTATATCCGTGGGTATCAGACTCAGTTTTTGGGGCAGTGATTTTGGGAAACAGTGATCGGTAGTAGAGTACAGTTATTCAGCTATGCTTGTGTCTGTTCCGATTGGGCTGAAACGCTGCATGTTTTCTTTTTCAGTTCAGAGAGTTAGTTGAGAATAGCCAGTGTTCTCCTTTGCTGAGGCAAGACAGATATCTGATCCGTTAGTCACCGTTCAAGTTCAGCGGACTTATGATGACCCAAAGTTCAGAGGAAATTGTGGTTATGGCAGCCACATCAGACCAAGGAATCATCTTGTAGGATGAGACCAATGTCGATGTACCGCATCCACCTAGGCTGCCAGTTGCGCATCTGGTCTGGACGCCCTAGTTGTTTCAAGCTCATGAGCCCACCACGTTTGAATTGATGGGAATGATCGGCGACCTCCAGAGATCTGTGGCCGATCTGGCCTACGGAATGTCAGCTCCGCCACCAAATGCACCATATGCCGGGAATTTCATACCACAAGAACCCCCGCTACTAGGACGAATTGTGATCGAGCTCAGCTAGCCTAAGGCTGTCCCAAGCTATGGCAATGACATGTCAACAACAACCGGGTTCTGCTCTGATATAGCAACCCAAACCCTCGATCAGGCTGAGGCTAGAGGTAAGAACAAAGTGGGAACAGATGCTGATCTCGTTGAACAACTGCTGTGGGCTGTCGAGGCTTTGAAAGCCGGGGGGATGAATAAGCAACAAGTATTCGCAGTCGTGACTAAAGCTGTGGATGATGCTTTCCCCACTCCAGCCGAGGGTAGTTCAAGCCGGGCGAAACATCGGGATAGGCCCCGTCATACCAGAACAGTTCTTTCCGCTCCCAACCCTGCACCAGGGAAAGATCAGAAAGCCAAGGCAGTGCCTGCTGACCCTTTCGCTAGTGCATCTAGCAAGAACCCTCAAACTTCGAAGTACCAACCTCGAGGGCACAAAGTCTTTCATGCCCTCTACATGCCTTTGTCTAGGGCATTTCAAATTTTGGCTAAAAAGGGGCATCTTAAACCCCTCGAACCTCGACCTCTCCCGAAGAATCTCCCTCTTACACATGATGCTGCCTTGTACTGCGCATACCACCAGCAAACCGGTCACAGCACCGACGGTTGTTTCCGCCTTCGCCACGAAGTGCAAGATTTGATTGACAATGAGGTCATCCTCCCACCTACCTCAGCAAAGTCTGTCACCACTGAGTTATTGGACTTCGAGGATACTGCAAGTATGTGATCAGGGGTTAGACCACCTACGGGTGGCGCTCGGTGTATTTCAGATGTGGCGTTTGGCACGCACTGTTGGGAGCATTTGCGGATGTAGTTTTGTAATTTCTGGCTTGGGTTTTGAGTCAGTTCTTTGTTTTTGTTTTGAATCTGTCTCATTATCTTGAGTCAGTCTTTTTGCTCAAAGGTCTGTCTTGTTATATCGAGTCAGTCCCATTGTATAGAATGTCAGGTGATTCCGAGGTTGTTGCCTCGAACACCATTTTGTTTTGTAATTATCTTTTTGCTTTCTTTTTGAGTCTGTCTCTGCTGTGGAGCCAGTTGCAACTAGAGAAATCTGAATGAAACGGTTGCGGCTATCATGTTTCCATGCTTATTGCTACTTTGAGCTAGTTGTACCAGAGCATTTGAATGAAACGGCAGAGCATCTCACTTACTCTTCTGCACCTCGAATTCATTACATTGACCTAAGTTTTTCATAACTTTTTTAACACTGTGGTGATGAAAACGAAGAGGAAGGAATTCCTCAGGATTTGCAAAACTTTGATCATTTCAGAGAAAGAGAGGCGTGCTAAGCCCTTAATGATTGAAATCATGTTTGTTAACGTAAGTACTGAGAAGGACCCTAGCTTGATCCAGATTGGTTCCGCACTATCTTCAGCGCGAGCGATTTGTCGCTTTCTTAAAAACTTTCAAAAACAAAATGTTTTGCGCAGTCCTGCGAAGACCTGTGTGGAATCACTCTTGAGATTGTGCAGCTTAGGATCGCGCTCAGCCTCAAGACTTGAGCCCTTGCTTTCAAACCTTGGACCTTAGTTCAGAATGTTCAACGGTCAACTACAACATGAGGCCTGTGTGGCCAAATTTGAAGCAACCCTCGAACAAGAGGCCAAGAAAGTCAGATCAAGAAGATCAGACCTCATCAGAAGAAGCTTGCAAAGCTAAATCAGAAGCGCCCCTCGAACTAGGGGCAAAAATGTCCGATGTGCTCGAAGAGTCAAAGATGGATCTTTCTGTAAATCAATACAACAGCCACTCTCCTGAATACGGATGGCTTCAAAACCGTAAAACCATTTGGCATGGACTTGTTACACTTTTACCCTTTGAGAGGCTCGCTGGGCCGAAAACCCGAAAGGGCGACCTGGGCAAAAGTTAGAGCAAGAGAAAAATACAAAAAAAGAAGGAAAAGAAAAAAAAAAAAGGGAAAAGAAAGAAAAATGCAAAAGAAAGAAAAGATGAAAAAAGAAAAAGGAATGAAAAGATACAAAAAAGAATGGAAAAGAAAAGAAAAACAAAGCTCGCAAGGTTGAAAACCCAGAAGGGCGGCCTTGGCAAAAGTTAGAGCGTAAAAAAGTGAGGGTTAATACACGAGTGTACCTTAACCGGAACTACGTAAGGCTTAATTCCCATGTTTGGGATACGTAGGCAACTTCATCCTGAAGTCCAGCCCCACGCACTTTCAAAGTGACTGTGTCCATATATTGGTTTTGATCATCTTCGTCTTCTCTGTATCCGAGAGTTCGGTTGTGATCATCACTAATGAAGACTGACTACAGTATGATGCGGCGTTATCCAGACAAGGGGCAACTTTCCGTTGCCATGAGTCGCCGTCCAAACCAGGGGCAACTTCCCGTTGCCGTGCTGTGCCCTCTGAGACAAGGGGCAATTTTCCATTGCCTCCGATCTGAGGTTGTGCATCTCGAGAGTAGGTTCCATGCTCGTTGAGCAGTGGCCCTTTGCAAAAAATGATTTTTGAGAATTTTTACTAAGGTTGATTAATTTTTGCGAAAATTATTCCATCTTTTCCAAAACTGGACCATTTTCTTGGACCCAAAAAAGGAAAATTTTCAGTGCTCCTAGCCTGATTTGCATGATTTTAATTCAAAAATCGAACAAACATGTTAATCTAACTCTCATTTTAGTCAAAATTGTTTTAATAGAAAACCAGAACAAAAAATGGTCAAAATAATGAACTAGGGAGCACAGTTGAGTCAGGTTTTCTGTCTTTTCCCCCTTTATCAACGTACTTACCAGAAAGGGCATCATACTTGCCAAAAAGGGCATAGCTGAAGCTGTCATTAAAGGGTTGAAAGCTCTCTCAACCCCCGAGCAACGAGGTATCGAGCCAAGTGCGAAGCGCAGACCGGAATGGATCAAGATACTCCACTCCCTTATCAAGAACATCGACTAAACGTCACCGGAGGAAATAGCTACAAGCTAATAGTGTTGGGCATGAACCCACAACCTCTTCTTTATTCACCGACCATCCCTGGGGAGGGATGAAAAATAAGAGATTGAAGAACAGAGAGATGTGCGATGAGAGAAAAAGTAAGAAAAGGGTTTTGAGAGAAAAAAACCGAGCCTGAGGGCCGAGTGATGTGAGAATCACAGATAAGAAGGGTGGGAAACAATACTCGAAGAAACTGGCTCCTCGTGATCTGAGGCCTCTCGCCTTTGTAACACATCTGTGTCTTGTGTCTTTTGTTTTGTTAACCTCAACTCTTGTTTTGAGTCGGTTCCGGGCGTGTCTCGTTGTGTTTAGGTTGTTTACCTTTTGTTTTTCGTTATTAAGTCTTTTTCACTATGTTCAGTCGTAGGCTCAATACCCGGTTGAAAACCCTTTTCTCAAATCGCTTAGTGCTCAGAGTGCTGTGTCATTCTCCACATTTCTACAAAATAGGTTTGGTGCTTTTGTAACACCGCAGGGGTTCAACCTGGGTCACTTGGAAACACTAAACATATGGGTTCCGGATTGCATCTGAGTGTATTTCAGCTTCAGTAGCTTCCACCTTGGTATTCCGTCTTTTCAGATTGGGACTGTTCTCGCCGTGTGCAGAATGAACTAAGAATACTGTGTTATTGGCCATGAGTTCAGAATGAGCAGTTTTCAGAATAAGCAGCGCGTTGTATGAGTTGTGTGTATGGGTTGTATGCAGATTAAACCAAGCACTGTGTTACGAGCCGAGTGTTCAGAATGAGTAGTGGTTTGTTTGAGTTGTTTTGCTATTGGCCGATTCATTATCTGGTTATTACAATACAAGTGTTTGATTTTCAGACAGGAGATCAATCTCATTTACATTGAGGTGTAATATGATACAATGCGATGTAATGTACGAAGTGTACCAATGTAACACTTTTTCAGACAAAAAGTTTGTTTCATTTCACCATTTTTCAAGTACATAGCTTTGGAGAAAACAAAACCTGCCCGCGGCAGTACAAGGTACTCAAGCTAGCAGCAAAAAAGAAAAGTACAAACAAAAGAAGAAAAGCAACAAAAGTCTGGATCAGCATCGATCATCTCAGGCCTACGGGTCTGTCCTCGTCCTCTTCCTGGACGAAGGTCCAAGAGCATCGTCATCGGCTCCGCCATCTGAGCCCGATTCTGAGTCATCTCCAGTCTCCTCCTCAGATGACTTTGCCTCCGCCTCTGACTCAAACTCATCATCATCGGGAAATGGTGCCTGAGAGCTACTCCTAACATGAGTGCGCCCCACTTTGGTGCGGGGGAATACTGTGCCACCACACCCTCCTCCTCGAGCAGGAACAGAAGGTCTAGCTGGAGCACCCCCCGCAACTGACATCTGGAATGGAGGCTGAAAAGCACAAATGGCAAACACATCAGTATGCTATGCAAAACAGAGTATAAATACAGAATACAGTATGTGAGTACAGTGTATGAATACTGTGAGCAGTGTATCAGTACAGAATACAGTGTGTGAGTACAGTGTATGACTGTTGTGAGCAATGTATCAGTACAGAGTGCAGTGTATGAGTACAGTGTATGAATACCGTGAGTAGTATATGAATACAGAATGCAATAACTGAGTGTAGTGTATGAATGCCGTGAGTAATGCTGTGAACAGTCTGTAGGATACAGTGTATCGAATGCCATGAGGGCCGTATATCAAGTACTATGTTGATGGTGCGATGCATCTGATTATGCAAAGTTTGAGATAATGGTCGAAAGAACGTATCGGGATACTATAAATGGCCAGCAGGTCGAAGCTCCGCTGTAGCATCCCCATCATGGAGGCGTTCAACTCCAGGGACTAGCGCGTATACTCGGATGAAGCCTACAAAAGTGTTAGAAGTATCAGTATTCTGCGGAATATCAAAGAAAAATAAAATGAAATGATTGTACAAAATGCAGTAGTACATACCGGAGGCAAGTCGTAGAAACCGACTACCTCGTGATTAGCCGGAGGGGGAGCGAAGGGGATCTGATAGGTCTCCCCACCCTGCCCTCGGCATGTCATCATCATGGGCAGTGCTGGCCAACTAGCCCCCCGTCCTCTCCGGGCCCCACTCCTGCCACGGACCTGAGCCACCCTCGGCGCTCTTGCTCCCGCTCCTACCCTAGCCGCCGGCGCCGCTGGTCTCTCTCTCTCTCTACTCGACGACCACTGCTCAAAGGCCGCATAATGTAGGTCTGGACGTACTCTGTGTAGTCGCCCTCGCCCCTGAAGCCTCAGCATCCCAGCCGATCATGTAATCAGCCATCTCCTCCAGGGTGTACCTCTCTGTGTCCCTCATGTGGATAGGAGGCGGACCTAGAACTATCTGCTCTGGTAAACCCAGGGTCTGGCACAGGAAGCGCTCGCCCAGGTACCAACCCGACAGATCGGGCCCTCCAGCAAAATCCTAAACCGGGCGGTCTCCTCAGCACCGTCAAACCGCTCCCGAACCGCAGCTAGCAATGGAGCCCAGGGCTGCTAGGTGATCTGAAAGTGATATGCAGTCAGTTATCTACTGTTATTGAAAATACAGTGCAAAGCGAAGCTTGAAATAAACTCTAAAGTTGAACATACCTCTGCGGCGGTGATGGTGTCGAAGTAGCGGCGAAAGAATATGAACGACTCTCGGGGTCTCCGCACGCATCTCACATCAAAGCGGCGGGAGAAAGGAACGCCGAGAGGGGTCTCCTCGTCGGGTACTGAGGCAAGCCTCGGGAAGTAGGCGTAGACCCACAACTGTAGAGCAAATACCAGTGTGCTTATCAGATAAAGTAGAATGCAGAATAAAGCAGAAATGGCAAAACCGTGTATTGTGCAGTGTATTGTGCAGAGTGTACAGTATGCGCAGTATACAGTCAATATAAAGCATTGCATGTTTGCAATGTGTACAGTGTGCAGTTAGTTGGCAGCAGATTGTGCAATATGTGAAGTATTGTGTAGTATACAATCAGTGTAAAGCAGATTATATGTGTATCGTGTGTGCAATATATGAAGTGTGATGCGCAGTGTGTGCGGTGTATAGAGTACAGATAATGTAGAACAGAAATGTAAAACAGAGAAACAAGATGTACCTCCCAAGTTCGCCAGTAGCCTCCAAGCAACTGTCCGCTGAGGCGAGAGGATGAACTCATGTATCCATAGAGTGTGGCCAAGGCTGCCCCACCCTAGTCGTGGTGCAGGATCTGTGCGACGTCCACCAAAGCGCTCAGCAGACAGAGAGGCACGGTGTTCGCCCGATTGGCGAAGAGGGTCATCCCCAGCAAGAACATGAGGAAGCCGCGTGCATACCGCTCCGCCTCCTCCTGAGCCATCGGTGCCTCCTCAACTAAGGTTGGCTGAATCCGGAAGTGGTCCTCGAACCACGAGTATTTGATGAAGCCTGGACGAGCAAGAGGTGGTAGGTCGCCAAGCAAGTACATCTGAACGGCCTCCCACTCGTCAATGTCCGTGTCAAAGGGGATCGGATCACCCCCTACCCCGATGCCGGTGAGCATCGAGAAGTCATAGGGAGTCATCGTCACATCTCCCGTGGCAGAGAAGTGAAAGGAGTCGGTGGTGTCCCATCACCTCTCCACCAGAGTGGCAAGAAGAGGCCTGCTCACGGTGAGGCGTGAGAGTCCCCTGCAGAAGGCGCCGAAGCCGGCCTGGTCGACAATGTGACGGACTGCGTCCAGTAGCTCCATGTACCAATCTCGGGCGGCGACGTTCCCATACCCCCGGAAGGCATGGGAATCCCCCTGTATTCAAAAGCAAACAGTTTCGAAGCAATATTCAATGTACAGCTTTGAAGAGCATTCAGAATTGGTAACAACGCAGCGTGTGTGCACGTGTTCAGATTCAAACAGACATTGGGTGCCGGTGTGCTCGCAGTGAACTACAGTGTATGATGTGTCGGGGTATTCGAGTGGTTCAGGGAAAATACAGTGTATGTGCGCATGTTCCAATTCAAACAGATACCGAATACAGGTGTGTTCACAGTCAACTACAGCATATAGTATATCGGTGTATCCGGATCAAACAATTAAAGGCAGAATCGACTATGGCAGTTAGGTATTCTACTTTGCAGAAAATGAAAGAGTATACCTCGGAAGCGCCGTATGAAAGGTGCGTCTCTGGCTCGCGCAGAAGCAGCTCTGATGGCACCCTCCTGTCAAAACTCCTAAACTGGCGAAGTACGTCAGGAGGCAGCACATGAATCGCCGGTCTGTATGCCGCCGGATCAAACGGCCGGATGTGAAGCGGCAAGAGCTCCGCCTCTGGGTCCATATCCATCTCTGGGGGAGCCCCACCGCCTGGAAGATCATCTGCCATCTCAGAGAGAGTGTGAAAGTGGCCAGGAATGTGAAAATCGGGCGAAAATATGAAAAGTCAACTAAAAAGTCAACCCCGAGAGGGCAAAAATTGACCGGAAAGGTCGGAATGCGAAAAAGGCACAGAGATCGAGAAAAACTCGAGGGAAACAAGCCCTGAGTGGTGAAAATCGAGAAAAAGGGACCAAAACGAAGATTCGTTCGGTTCAAAACATGCGAAACGATGAGGTGTTCACGAATCAAACGTCGAAATGGGCTCTAAAACCAAGGAAAACGGAGAATAGAAGGAAGAAAAATGACCTAGAGGAAGAGGGGAAGAGATTTCGAGCAAGGAGGAAGTGAAGAAATAGGGCTAGAGGCCATAGTAAAGAATAGGGCTACAGGCCCTATTTTAAAAGACCCGTGCCGAAATGTCCAAACTGCCCCAATTCAGGCAGATTTGGCCGGTCGGCCACACTGTTGGCCGATGGATATGTTTTGAGGCCGATGGATGGCCGGTGACCTCCCCCGACGGCCGACGAACCTCCTACACCTTTGATTGGGTCTTTGATGTGGTTTGGGGCCTCCATTGCTCAACACAGTGCAAGAGAGTGCATTTCTGAAGCTCAACCGGACTCCGTTTTGACTCCGGACCGTGTTTTCTGTGCATAGCACTCGAATACGTGCGCAGCGTATCCTTTTTGTATCCTTTTGTCTCCTGAGAGATTCGAAAGTTTCCCCACGTGCATACGTTAGAACGCTTTGTCGTAAACGCGCGTTGAGTTATATGTCATTCCACTCGCATTGTCATGCGTTTTGAGCGACTCGTGTCATCACACATTCAAGTTCACATGCATTGTCATGCATTTCAAGAGACGCGCATTGTCGCGCATTCAAGGTCATGTGCATTGTCATGCCTTTCAAAAGACACACGTCGTCGTGCATTCAAAAAATAAATACATGCATCATCATGCACTTTTCATGCCTTTTCAAAAAAAACAAAAAAAAAAAAAAAAAAAAAATTTGTTCATCTGCATTATCATGCATTTTAAAAAAAACAAAAAAACAACATACATGCATTGTCATGCATCTCACTGTAAATAGTGCATATGTCATGCATCTCACTGTAAATATTGCATTTACATACATTCCATTGCATATATTGTATATATTGCATTGTAGCTTGCATACATTCCCTCCATCACCCCCACCTATGGCTTACGCCTTTCCATGTTGAGCTTCGCCCGGTATGTGCCCATATTTTTCACGTCAAAGCACAGTTATGATATTATGTGTACGCGCTTATTCCACTGCTGGTATTGTGGTTTGAGGGTGACGGCACCGTTTCTGTGTTAGACGCGGTTTGTATGTGTCCATGCCTTTCCTAGGCAAGACACGGTTTGGCCGCAAGCCTTTTCCACTGCATCCGTTGCATTCTCCCCAACAGGTTGCATTGTACATAGCATTCATTGTATATAATGCATCGTACATAGTATCCATCCATTGCATATTGTATATATTGCATTGTAGATTGCATGCATTCATTGCATCACCCTCGCCCACGGCTTGCGCCTTTCCTTGTTGAGCTTGGACTGGTATGTGCCCGTACTTTTCGCGTTGAAGCACGGTTATGATATTATGTGTTCGCACCTAATGTTGAGGGTGACGGCACCGTTTCCATGTTAAACATGGTTTGTATGTGTCCATGCCTTTCCTAGGCAAGACACGGTTTGGCCGCAGGCCTTATCCACTGCATCCATTGCATTTTAGCTTGTAAATATTGCATTGTGAATAGTTTGCATTGTCATGCATATTTCCTTACATGCATTGTAATGCATTCTTCCTTACTTTGCATATGTCATGCATTCATTGTATATAGCTTGTATTTCCATGCATGCATTGTATTGCACATAGTTTAGTATTGCATGCATCATCCATCTATGGCTTACGCCTTTCCATGTTGAGCTTGGTCTGGTATGTGCCCATATTTTTCACATCGAAGCACAGTTATGATATTATGTGTACGCGCCTATTTCACTGCTGGTATTGTGGTTTGAGGGTGACGGCACCGTTTCTGTATTAGAAGTGGTTTGTATGTGTCCATGCCTTTCCTAGGCAAGATACGGTTTGGCCGTAGGCCTTATCCATTGTATATATTACATTGTAGTGTAATTTGTTGCGTCCAGCATTTAGGATCACGGTCTTTCCTCAGCGGGTCATTTCCCCACTTATGTCATTCCACCCAATTACTTGTTCTTGTGTCCGTCTAGATTACTCATAGTTCTGTATGTGTACGCGCCTATTCCACTGCTGGTATTGTGGTTTGAGGGTTGCGGCACCTTTTCTATGGTAGACGGACTTTGTATCTCCATCATCCTTTTGACATTTGTGTGGTTTTGAACCGCTTATGGTTTGATTATGTTTCAAACGCATTGCATATCATTTGTATTGTTTTTACATTGTTTTGTAATCTTGCATATCATTTGCATATCATCGCACTGTTTTGTGCACCTTGCTTGCATTTTACATGCATTTCAATTGTGCTATTTTGCGCATCACGCTATCTTGCGCGCCTCATTCGCACTTGTTAATGCATTGCATTGTCACGCAGCTTTCGATTGCATTGTTGTGCATGTTACTAACAATATTGTACCTGTTAAGTTTCTCTCTTTTACAGGCACGATATTGTATGTACGGTTCATTTGAAGCTGGTGCAACCAGACGAACCAGACAGGTATTGTATTCTCCACGTGAAACGTAGCAAGAATTACATAATTCTCTTACATCCTTTCTGCATTGTAGTGTAGTTGGATTTATGTTAGATTGCTTAAAACTGTTGCATGTTATGCTTCGTTACAGCTTTCTTTACATGATCATGAGTTTTGTTCGGCTTCTTACATTGTCAGTTGCATTTTGCCCCTGCCTTTGGGCGCATATCTTTGCTTGTAGTTTGTATGCTTTGTCTAAGTCTTCGGCCTTGTCAAAATTGGGTCGTCTCTGGGCTTTGACATTCACTCCTGTCATTGTTATGACTTTCGAGTTCTGTCAAAGAGGGGCCACTGTAGACATCCCATTTTTGACCGTCCTCAAGACTTGGGCGTCACCGTTTGAACACCCGGTGATCATCCATGTTCGTGTTCGTCTTGAGTTCTCGGAGGTCTCGGCCACGCGCCTTATCTCAGGATTGCTCGACTCAACTGTTTTGTGCTTGGTTTTGCACCAAACACTTGTGTTTTGCTTTGGAGGATAGGGAATGGCTTGTTGGTCACCCCCACACCCCACCGGCCATGGCTTGAGGCCACCGGCCATTGTTTTATTTCCATCGGCCATATATTTGGCCGGTCGGCACTATTGATGGTCGGCCGACCATTATTTTTGCCAATTTGTCATTTTTGGCTGGTCGATCACTGTGCATCTGCTTTTACAGATATTTTTATGCCAACTGTGCTAGCTGGCAAACACTTTACCCCCCCTCCATACACGTGTATGGAGGGATATCACTCCTGCTTAGCTTGTCTTCTAAGCTTTGCAAGAGTGATCCTCTATAAGAGGAGGGCTTCTCCTCCCTCCTCAGGGGTTAGAGGATTGAGTTCCAGAGGTCTGGATTAGGGTTAGCCATAGTGTATCTATCCTATCTCTATATCTTCCTCTCTTTGTGTATAAGTGTGTTTTTGTCCTTACTTTTGTGCACAAACACCTAGTTTTACACCTTACCTTGGTTGTTGAGGAGCCATTAGGTTGTTCTTGAAGTTTTGAGCTAAGGAAAGCAGCTGGAGTGCTGTTCTTGAAGGGGTCTACATGGGTAAGGACTTTACCTTTAAATACCCCATTTTTGCATAGTCTTTTTGTCTACCTTACATCTATTTTTGAGCTTAGTGTATAACATATAAAAGTCATTTTTTTACTTGCTTAAAATAGTTTTTTATGGTTGCTTTGAGGTTTGGGGTTGTTTGACCCCTCTTAGGCCTTGTTTGGCCCCCATTTTGTGCTATTTTGGTGAGCTCCGGGACCATCTTGTTTAGGCCTCCTCACCACTGAACTCTTGAGGGATTTCAGTGGTGGGGATGGTCCTTTAAGCTCCTAAGAAGGAGAGGGCCATCCCCTCTCCTTGTTGCCTTCAAAAATGGTCATTTTAGCCTCATGTGTGAGCATCTTGTTTAAGTGCATGTTGGCCATGTCTTAAGTGTTATTTGTGCTTATTTTGCCATGATTTAGCACTGTTTTTAATTGGTTTAGACACACCATGCTTGCCTTCTACACTTGTCTTGTAATGCCATGAACTGCCTTAACATGTGCCTAGCATTTAGACCACTATGCTTACTTGTTTTGGCTTAGCTTTGTGAAGCTTTTATGCACATTTTAGTATGCCTAAGGTCTGTTTTTGGTTGCTCGGGTCATCCATGCTTTTCTTTGTATAGCTACGATGTAAACCCCCTTTTGAGCCTTGAGTGTTGACCCCTCTAGCATGCTTTACTTGCTTTGTTTCAGTGGTTTAGAACCACTTACCATGTCATTTCAGTCCTCATGGTATGCTTGTATGCTTGCATTCGATGCCCCTTTAATTCTTTGAAAGGCTTGTGTCTTATGGTCCATGTTTGGACCTTTGTGCATGCTTCCATGTTTAGGCCATTTAGATGCCATCTAGATGCGTCTTTGGTCTTGTTTAGACCTGCATTGCACCTGTTTTAGGCCCTCATGGCCCTTTGGGGCTTGCTTCATATAGCTTTGGTTTAAGCCCCTTGGTTTGTCTTGAGTTTTGGGCATTGTTACATGCTTGGCTTGTCTTGTTTACTTGGTTTGGCACCTCTTATAACATGATTTCAGAGCTTATTATGCATGCCATTTGTCCATGATTATCCCCTTTTAAATGTGCTTAAAGGTTGCTTCTTTGATGCTTAAGTGTTGGTCCATTTGCATGCATGTTTGTATGTATACTTGTACCTCATTTCCTTAGCATTTGGCCACTGTTTTGGGTTTGTTTGAGAGCTGCCCCAAATTGGTATAAGTCCATTGTTTGCATATTATTGCATGCTCACCTTGTGTGTTGTTGCATACTTGGACTATCGCATGTGTTGCATGCTTGAATCATTTTGCATTTGGCATGCAATCTCCCTTGATTAAGTTGCTTAACATGTTGCATGCCTTACATGCTTGCTTGCTTAGATTACATCTTGCATGATTGGTCATTAGCATAGTGCTCCATGCCTTGCATGCTTATTTGCATAGGTTGTGTACCTAGCATACATTGTTTGCTTGCATGCTCGTATTGCACATTTAGCTAGCATGCTTAGGTTGCATTGCATTGAGCATGCATGATTTGCCTCTTGAATTGAGTATGATAGAGGTTGAGCTTTATGTGTTTATTTGGTTTGCATGTCATTTGAAATCAAAATGCACACTTGGTTTCTTGGGCCATCACGCATTGAAATGCGCGATTGGTGGTCCGAGAATCGAGTACCATCCCCATTTGAGTCATAAACATGATAAGGGGTGTATTGGTGCACACATTTGCTTGAAATGCATTGCAATGCCTTGTTTTGCCCTCTGCTGCTGTCAAAACAGGTTTTGCAGGAAGCTTTGGCCGGTCGACTACATTAAGTGTCGATCGACCAATTATGGATGGCCGATAGCTCCATAGATGATCGATGACCACTTCCCTTTGGCCGGTGACCATTCTTCATGGCCGGTGTCATTCCCCAGTGTTCATGAGGTGTACCTTGGGAATTGTGCCATTTTCAGAAGAACAGAGTAGGGAAAACAAAGACAGCTTGCGCATGGCATTGGATTTCCGGGCGAAGCCAATCCGGGCACGTGTGCATCCCTCTTCCCGAGGCCTTTTAATGCTTTCCTTAGCCTAATTGATTTGTTAATTAATTAGATGGTCTGTAAATTATTTAATTAGCTTGTAGGTTAATTAAAGTGTATTATTCTTTTGGTCCCTCCGAGCGAGGGCAAATTTGTAATAAGTGTGGGTGCGTGTGTGCATGTCTTCCAACCCCCACTTCTTTCTCCCTTTTTACTTACCTGCTTTGATGGTTAGTATTAGGGCATGTTTAATTTAGCATCCTTATGCTATGCATGTGTGCATCCATTCATTGGTATTGCATGCACCGGGTTCGGCGCATCATACTAACTGCATAGTATTTCAAATCTAACTTGAATACGTGTTACTTGTTGCATTCCACATGCCACTCTTAGATTAGCCGAGCCTATTCTAGATTGCATTTTGTATGCGATGCACTAGCCATTTAACATGGACTTGGATCATACATTTGGTTACTAACATGTTCATTGTTTTGGCTTGGAGTACACTGTAAGTGTTTTATGCTTTAGCATCTCGCATGAGTGTAAATGTTAAACATGACAACATACTTACCATGTGGCTATATCCTTATGTGATATAAACTACCTGAATGCCCGTGGGTGAAGGTTGGATTGTTTGAGTTGTAACAACTCGTCGAAATCCATGTTTTAGCATACTTGCAAGTAGCAAATTTCAAACCGATTTCCAAACAACGGATATGCGATGCTTTGTCCCAATTCAGGCGACTCAGTCTATATTTGTCATGCTGTGCGCATCACATAGTAAATCTAGGCTAATAACCGGTATAAAAAAGCATAACGTTTTCAAAACTAGATATCATGGTTAGTAGAGGCCGATCTTCGGATCGGGCGAGAGCGGGTGCTCATAGCTGACCTTCCCCAATCGTACCCAAGTTCCCGAGCCAAGGCAACTTTGGTGATGACGGACACGTGGCCTTAGGCAAACGAGTCAGGGTTTCCTAAATTTCCCCAAAATAAAATATTTAGGTGGCGACTCTATATCTGGCAAAGCAGTCCATGCTTAGCACTTCTTTACAAAAATCTGTTTTCCAAAATGATTTGCCGGATTTGGACTCTTTGGTTCAGATTTAGAACCGTGACAATTTGCGTCCGCACTGTAGTAAGCCCAAATGAACAAATCGGGATTTCCCTCCCGGGACGTTCGGGGGCGTCTACATTAGGGCCGACTAAGTCTCTAGCTTCGGAGCGCCCTTCGTGGATATCACGATTGGCCAAACTAAGCCTCCGGATTCAGAGCCCCCTTTGGTGCATGACACCTTAGGGCCGACTAAGTCTCCGGATTTGAAGCGCCCTTCGTGCATATCACGATTGGCCAAACCAAGTATCCGGATTCGAAGCCCTCTTTGGTGCAGGACACCTTAGGGCCGACTAAGCCTCCGGATTCGGAGCGCCCTTCGTGGATATCACGATTGGCCAAACTAAGTCTCCGGATTCGGGGCCCCCTTTGGTGCATGACACCTTAGGGCCGACTAAGACTCCGGATTCGGAGCGCCCTTCGTGGATATCACGATTGGCCAAACTAAGTCTCCGAATTCGGAGCCCCCTTTGGTGGATGACACCTTAGGGCCGACTAAGACTCGGGATTTGGAGTGCCCATCGTGGATATCACGATTCGCCAAACTAAGTCTCCGGATTCGGAGCCCCCTTTGGTGTATGGCACCTTAGGACCGATTAAAGTCTCCGGATTCGGAGCCCCCTTTGGTGGATGACACCTTAGGGCCGACTAAGACTCGGGATTCGAAGCACCCTTCGTAGATATCACGATTGGCCAAACTAAGTCTCCGGATTCGGAGCCCCCTTTGGTGTATGGCACCTTAGGGCCGATTAAAGTCTCCGGATTCGGAGCCCCCGTTGGTGCATGACACCTTAGGGCCGACTAAGTCTCCGGATTCGGAGCGCCCTACGTGGATATCACGATTGGCCAAACTAGGTCTCCGGATTCGGAGCCCCCTTTGGTGCATGACACCTTAGGGCCGACTACGACTCCGGATTCGGAGCGCCCTTCGTGGATATCACGATTGGCCAAACTAAGTCTCCGAATTCGAAGCCCCCTTTGGTGCATGACACCTTAGGGCCGACTAAGTCTCCAGATTCGGAGCGCCCTTCGTGGATATCTCGATTGGCCAAACTAAGTCTCCGGATTCGGAGCCCCCTTTGGTGTATGACACCTTAGGACCTATTAAAGTCTCCGGATTCGGAGCCACCTTTGGTTCATTACACCATTGGGTCTACTAAGACTCTGGATTCGAAGCGCCCTTCGTAGATATCACGATTGGCCAAACTAAGTCTCCGGATTCGGAGCCCCCTTTTGGTGCATTACACCTTGGGGCCGATTAAAGTCTCTATATCGAAACGCCGGTTACGGAGCCCCATTGGCGCAAGATGTCTTTGGGCCGATTAAGACTCCGAATTCGCAGTGCCTCTGACGCGTAACACCCTAGGGTAGATCGTACCTCCGAATTCGGAGCACCCTTCCGCATGAACAAAACGAAGCAACACATGCCAACATTCGAAATAAGGTGCTTAGCTAAAAAAAAAAAAATTCCATAGTAAGACGCAAATGTTTGAAATAAAACTTTTTATTTGATCTAGCAGTTGTTACATAGACGCAATCTGCGTTCGCCCATTACAATATCTATCTTTAACTTCTAAGGCGAAAAGGGGAATTAATCACGTTGATACAGCGGAGGCCCCGAATCAATGCACGTCGTTTGGAAGGCCTCCGCGGCTCAAAATGCCTTAATCCAACCGTGCCCGAATTAGCATATCTCTGGACCTCCCTCTGACACCATCGACAATGTCAAGGCCAAGATCCAAGACAAGGAAGGTTAAGGGCAACAGTCGTTGTGTCTCCTTTCGGCGCGATCTGCTTTGACGACTTGGAGGCTGACGCGCCTCCCGTTTCTTTTTTAACGACCTACCTCCCACACCGGAGAATTCTCCGCTGCGATCCATTGCGGCATCAAGCTCGGCCAAAGTTCGAGTTTGGCTGATTAAAGAAACTCTGTTTTACATCCACAATATTATATAACCCCACGCAATAAATGGCGTTATATTAATAAGGTCACTGGCACGAAGAGTCCATTCCATTTATTTTTAAATGCTGGCAGTGACCCTGAGGCAATTTCATTAATGCCAAAACCCCAAGAGATGAACGTCGGTTGACATTCACCACGGCCTGGGTACCCGAACGGCTTTTTGAAACATATGCACTGACTGGGACAGGGGCAGCGCTATCAATCCAACCGGCCAAGCATTTAGACCCCGCGCCGACTGGAATTTGCCACAGCCACTCCACGGACTAGCTTTTGGCCTCTTGAAATTACAGTGGCCACATTCAAGAACAAATGGCCATCACGATTAGGCTGACCCTGTCTATAAGCCGGCGTATCACTATACGATCAATGTTTGTACATTCATTCAAACATCCATGTAATAAAACGAAACACGTATATACCGAATACGAACTACGACAAAATATTTATAATAGAACATTTCTATTCAATCCAATAATAAATTACATAGTTTTTATTACGATTCAACCTTACAATGCGTATTGTTATACGGCATCACCCTCATCCTCAGTTTTCTCGACTTCAAAAGCGGAAAACGGAAAATGTTTACTATGGTAGAGTGGCGATGCCGAATCAATGCCCGACGTTCGAAGAGCTTCCGCGGCTTGAGATGCCTTGATCCAACCGTGCCTAAATCCACGATTCTCACATCGGCAAACCTCTTTGGAAAGCTTCTCCTTGGTCTTTTCGATTCTAACTTTTCGGCCTTCACGAAAACCTTTTCATAGGCCCTCCCCTTCGCAGACTCCATTGCAAACATACTCGTCGTCTCACGATCGGTGAGCGCGGCACTGATGAGCCGGCTGGTAACCCTTTCCTCCACAATTGGGTTTCCCTGCCTGGCGGGTTGTGCCTGAACCGCCCTAGTCTTCCTTAACTCACGCTCAGCCACCTCCGCGCGAGCCTCTAAACTTCGAATACATTCCTCCTTCTTCTCTAATTCTCGACGGGCAGCGTGCAGCCGCATGCCAATTTCATAGGCAGTGTAAAGCCCCTTCACCGCCCCGTGAACGCCTTCGCGAAATACGTCATAGTCCCGGTGACCTACCATTGACTGCTGCACCTTAGGAGGAAAAATTTGTCGAGCAAACTCGACCGCTATATTCGGGTCCCGAACGATCGAGTCTGCCTCTGTCATGGGTCTGTTCCCCACAAATACCGCAAAGCTTAATGGGCACGGATTCGCGTCAGATCCCCTCTCGACTCGAAGTTGCGGAGATCTGCCCTGCGACTGCTTGTCCCGCCTAGGTGACCTGCTTCGACGTCGAGGAGACTGACGCCTCTCTCGATCCCTAGAACTCCTACTTCCTGTGTGCGAAGGTTCACCACCTCGATTCATGTCTCCGCCCAGCTCCGCTAGCGTCCTCGCTTCCACTCTGCTGTTAAAGAAAAGTCTGTTCGACATTCACACGATAAATCTTCCTCCAAGAGCTGGAGTCAGCTGTTTATTAAGCTCATTAAGGTTGTACCTTTGTTCATTGATCCTTTACAGAGGCAGCGCCCTCGAGGCAATCTCATTAATTCAAAAAAACCTCAATCGTCCGGCGCCCGAATGATCATGCACCACCTAGGGCAAGGGCAGATTCATCAATCTATTTGGCTCAAGTGCCCCAGACGCCTCATGAATTGACTTCAAAATTCTTAAGGTCATTTCATCCGGCTCCCGAATGATCATGCACCGCCTGGGGCAAGGGCAGATTCATCAATCTATTCGGCTTAAATGCCCCAGACGACTCATGAATCGACTTCAAAATTCTTGAGGTCGTTTCATCCGGCTCCCGAATGATCATGCACCACCTTGGGCAAGGGCAGATTCATCAATCTATTCGGCTTAAATGCCCCAGATGGCTCATGAATCGACTTCAAAATTCTTAAGGTCGTTTTATCCAACTCCCGAATGATCATGCACCCACTGGGGCAAGGGCTGATTCATCAATCTATTCGGCTTAAATGCCCCAGACGGCTCATGAATCGACTTCAAAATTCTCAAGGTCGTCTCATCCGGCTCCCGAATGATCATGCACCACCTGGGGCAAGGACAGATTCATCAATCTATTCGGCTCAAGTGACCCAGACGGCTCATGAATCGACTTCAAAATTCTTAAGGTCGTTTCATCTGGCTCCCGAATGATCATGCACCCCTTGGGGCATGGGCAGATTCATCAATCTATTTGGCTTAAATGCCCCAGACGGCTCATGAATTAATTATTCAAAATACTTAAGATTCATCAATATATTCGGCTTGCATGCCCACAATACTCGGTATATGAGTGATAAATCAATATTGTCATGAGATATTCTATCTCTGAAAGCTCAAACACAGCAATGATTTTATCCAAAGTAGTTAAAGGCAAAACATTCTTCATTAACATAACTTCACAAACTGTGTACAAGTGGTGGTGAAATAACAAGGAAATTTTCATTAATAAATTGAGTGCAAATAGTAACCAATTTATACATGAAAACTACCCTGAACCAACAAAAGTCTAAGTCTACCGAACAAAAACTTACATCGGAATTAAAAATACTTAATAAAATTGAAATGTGTCCCAGATCAATCATCGGGGTCAGATTCGAGTGGCTCAACGTCCACTTGCTCGTAGGGAATTGGCAAGGCCAATGTAACTCCAGCGGCAGCAAGGGCTTTGAGCCACCCATGTTTGAACCCCCGATTCTCGAATTTGAGAACTCCATCTACATATTCCGTGTAGGCGGCGCTTTTTCCTACCTCAAATGCCTCAGAAGCCTTAGAATCAGCTTTTTCCTTGGCTGCCTTGAGCTCCTTTAACTGAAGCTTCACCTCGACAAGCGCCTCCTTTGCTAACTTGAGCGATTCTTCGCTCACATTTGCCCTACTCTCAGCGTCAGAGCGGAGCTGTTCAACTGAGCGAGCCCTCTCCGCCTCCGCTTCAACTCGCGCACTCTCCATTGCGGCTCTCATCACTTCGAACTTGACCCTACTCTTTTGACCGTCCGCCTCCGTTTGCAAACGATCAATCCTGCCAAGGGCATCATGCAGGCGGCGGCCTAGGTCCACGATCCTGCCAACCGTCTGCAAAACAAGTTGGGATCGTCAGATACCTTAATGAAAACAAATTAAAGAGAATTTGAGATGGTCACTTACCAGGAGTGCCGACTGCGCAGATAGGGCTACAGCCATAACATCCAACACGGCGCAAAAGGCTGCGGTGTCAGCCGACAAGGAAATTGAAGCCGCCAGGCTCAATGCCACGGCTGGATCCTCAATGGCTGAAGCGTCAGAAGAAATCGGCGTATCTTTCATCTTTGGCCGAACAATAAAAGGAGCAACCTCGTCAGACTCTTCTAAACGAGGCCGTTTGGAAGTAGGGCTAATCTCTGACCCAGCGTCTCCCTCGCCACTACGCTTTTTGCCTCGCTCCTCTGAAACCAAACGTCCGTCAATCACCTGTTCAACCTCTTTCCCCGCTTCGGCCGCAGCAACCTGAGCCGTCTCTTCAATAACGGGTATGAAAGTTTTAATCACGGTGGGCTCAGAATGGGCGGCCTCGACCTTCTTTCGAGCAGCCATTCGCTCGGCATTTTTCTTTCGCGCCATCTGCGTAAGGCTTTCCCCAGCCATACCTTTGGAAAAATCGCCAGGTAGGTCTCCCAAATTTGTAAAAATATCTCCAGAAGAGAACTCTGCCCAACCCGAAGTGGACAGTGAAGGCTGGTTAAGTCTGGCAGCCTCGAACGCCGAGCGTATCACCTCGTCGACCTCTTCGGTCTCCTCAGCGACCTCTCTGGTTGGTTCGGCAACTACCTCTACCACCGGCTCCGCGTCTTCCCCCGAATCCGAATCTTCGAGGCCAATTTACCTAAGGCTCTTGAAGCTGGGAAAGAGAAGAGCCGAAAGGTGTTGATCGCCGGATGGAATTGGAATGCCGTCCGCAGCCGAGAATGTAGTATAAGTAGGTTCGTATCGAAGGAGTATGTGAGCAGCTCTCCCTTGCTTTTGTACGTTTGGAGGGCCGAAGCATCTGAGTGCAGACTTAATTTCCTCAAGGACTGCGTCGTCGGTTGAGGGAAGAATCTTCTTCAATCTGTTACCTGCAAAGAACAAGGGGTGATTAAAGGAAAAAAGCCGAATAAAAGGCAGATCAACAAACACGAGGCGTTATATGGCAACTTGGATCACCCTTCCGTCTGGGAATAGGGTCTAGGCGGTCTTCGCCTTCACCGAACTCCCAATTACCTCGGACATTGACCATTACGTCGTCAACTCTCTTACCAAAACTGGCAAGCATGGTTATCAAGTGATGGTCAATGTCCTTGGCCTTGAGAAAGTATCACCCCAGCCGACCGGAAGATTTGGCCAAAGTGTAGCAGTGCTGAATCGCCGGAATGCCAAGGTTGATCTTAAGGCGTCGGTTCAACTCTATCACCCCCATGATGATTCGAAAGAAATTTACGTTGGGTTGAGAAGGAATCAGACTCCAATAGCGAAGGACGGCCCTAAGCAATGGATGTAGGGGAAAACGGACTCCGCCCTCCGCTATGGATAAGAGAGGGAAGACGATCGTATTTGGATCCTCCCTCTCCATATCAAGAGTACTTTCCATTATAAGAGATAAGTGGACATCGTCGGGAATGGAAAAGTGTCGCCGGAATCCAGAAATACGACCCTCAGAAAGGAGGTCTTTCAAGTGTTTAGCCATTTTCGCAGGGATTCAAGGTTCCGCCGAAATCAAAATGACAAACAGAAAATAGGGTTGCAAAGAAGAGAGAAAAAGACTTACGAGTAGACGGGGCAAGGATAGACGGAGAAGAGTTGCAGAAAACGTGAGTCAAAGAAGGGTTGTCTGCTGGCGGTCCAAGAGTCTCGAATACTCGACAAAATGTGCACTCGAAAGGACTGAAATTTCAAATCGCAATAAATGTGAGGCGCACGAATGAGGCGGGAAAATGTAATGATGACCAAAAAGGTGTGCGCGTTCTGACATCAGTATTGGGGCACGCGAAGCCGCCTGACCTATTTCGACTTTTCCAATTCAAGACCAAACACGCCGATTAACTACCGTCAATGGGGAGTTCGGGGGGCAATTGTGGGAGCCGAATAAATGGCAAGATCAGAAGGTGCGTACCTTAGAAGACTGATATTAATCGGCTGTATCCTACGAGAATGGGAAGCCGAATACAATACATATGCCGAATAAGTGTAGATCCTTAGAGCCGAATAAGAGAAAGGACAATGATTAAAAAGTAGGCCCTGGCCCCGAGGATCAAAAGGAACAGTTATAAATACAGGAACAATGGATTGAGAAAGGTATGTAAGAATCACTTCACTTAACTTAGTAAAGAAGCTATCCTGAGTGTCTGAACTGACTTGTCCGTCGGAGTGCTAATTCCGGCACCCCCGACCGGAGTGTTTGTATCTTTTCAGGTGACTAGCTGAGGATCACTAGCGTCTCCCAGGATCTGAAGAGTATTTCCAAACCTCTTTCCCCACAGGAGTCATCAGAGAGTGGAGACGATGCCGGCTCGGGTTCCAAGAGCTGAGGCGACGATGCTAAGGAGGGCTCTAGAGCAACGAGTGGAGATGGCACTGGCTTGGACTTTGGTTCAGAGGGAGATTCAGAATGCGGCGCTGATGGAGATAGTGCCCAGAGTCCTCTCCTCCGAAGAAGAGGACAAAGAGGGCCTCTAGAGCATAAGGCGACCAGTGCTGATTTTCGTATTTTTGTTTAGTTTCTTTTTGTTTATAGCACTCTGGATAGCTTTAGACAGGTTTTATTTGCTTTAAAAACTTGTACTCCTCTTTTGTAAAGACAACCATGATCGGAATGAAAACAGTTTTTATGAAAAAGTGTTGCATTTTGCATCCTGAGCATTGCATTGCATGAAATGGACATGGAATCGAATTGGCCAAGCTAACATTCTTGATTGAAACAAAACTTAATCGGGTAATGAACCGACCAACAACTGCAATGTGAAATACAACATAGGAACTCGATAAATAACACAACAACAACTTGATAAACAAAATGACAACAACTCGATAAACAAAACAACATACAACTCAATAGGAAAAACAATGCAACAACAACTGACATACAAAATAACAAACTTGCTAAAGCCGAAAGGACTCAAAACAAGACCTTAAAACAGACTAAAAGCATAACAAAACACATGCTTCAAGCACTATTCAGCACAAAGGTGGACAGCAGGTCAAAGTGAGAGACTGTCGACCACAAATACGGGTTGCCGGCCATATGTCGGCCATGAGAGGTGGCCTGCCGACCACCTGTCGGCCATCAGTGTGAAGGACGTCCAGATTGTTAACACTTGGCTTCCACTCACTGCCTTATCTTCTACAAAAGGTTAAGCTTCATGATTTCTTCATTTCAGCTGAAAAACTCTTCACAAATGGAGCCATTTTTCACCAAAAAAACTCTCGAATTGGATTGTGACGTTGGATGGCTCGGAAAAGGTAAATTTTTGGGGTTTCGGCATAAATGCACTATTCCTAAACACGCTTTTTCCGTTGAGCCGTTCTTTGCTTTGTTTTCCATTCCTTCATGCCGCAACTAGATGTTGGAACCCAATTACACATATCTTTAGCTTTGGGGGACAAGAGATATACCCAACAATTGAAGAATTTCAAGCCCTAATGGAATCCCAGCGCGACGAGAAAATCATACCTCAGCCCCATTTTAGCCACATCCAAGCCTTGGGACGAATGTGTGGACTCACTCTTTATGAAGCTTGATCCTTAGTTCACAACGGAGAGCTAGATATTCCAGGCCTGATCCACCGATTTTCTGAAGTCGGTGACCGAGGCGACCTTAGTTGGTGCCTTTGCTTAAGCATGTTGGCTCATTTCCTTCTTGCCCCTAGTTCCGGAGGGTCTAGCATTCGACTAATTGAAGTGGCCCAAGGTTTGAATGAGGGCAAAAAAGGGCAAGAGTTGCATTGCCTTAACATTGGCCGAAACTTTGATAGGCTTAGACGCGCCTTCCATCGGCGAGAGACAAGCAAATTTGCAGGGAGTCTACTACTTCTTTAGGTAATGTTTCCTACCCTTTCTAATATGTGTTTCTCACATCACTTGGCACTCATGCTCTGTTTTTCTCTTAAAGCCTTTTTCTCGCTTTTCTCTCAACATGCATCTCTCTATTCTTTAATTTCTCTTTTCTTTCATCCCTCCCCAGGTGTGGCTTATAGATAAGCTGAAGGTAGTGGACTCTTGCCCTACATACTTAGCGCGAGCATACTTCTTCCACCAACGGCTAGTAGATTTCTCGAATGAGGGATGGTGGTGCCACTGGATGTGCAACAGGTCTGCTGTTGACATTGTTTGGCATTGCCCCTAGCTTAATCTGACTGAATTGAGCTACAGCTTGACTCGACAACCTGGCATTCAGTTGATCAGCCTGACACACTGTGTAATCTACTTTCCGTTCAGGTTTAGACGTCAGTTTGGCATGATCAAACTTGCCCAGAGAAGGGGGTAGAGTACCCGGTTTCATTTCCCATCTGAGGTTCACATTTGGCTAGGTACCTCAATGCTTGGAGGACAAGAGAGCTTTTTGCTCCTGCCCCTAGTTTTAATTGCGCCTTCTCTGGTGAGTGCCTGGCTTGGCTCGATGATTAGGCACAAACCGGGCCCACTTTGGCATCAGAAGCTTCCACGAGCACGAGCGGGGGACGCAGGAGCACCTGACTCATCTATGCCCCTAGTTTATTGCTTTGATCTTTTTTTTCCAGTTTTATGAATGTAATAAAAGCAACTTTGATTTGTATCAAGAATTGGAGAACTTTGTATTGAAATCAATGAAATTAAAGTTGTGTGCACTGAAAATTTTTCTTTTGGTCCAAAAATGGTCTAAGTTATAAAAGATAAAATTTGAACAAAATCAACTTTTATCGAAACTTTTCAAAACCATTTTCGATAAGGATCACCACTTGGCACACACGGAATCAATCCTCGAGATGTACAACCCCGAATCCAAGGATCACAAATTGCCCCTTGTTTGAATAACACCCCTCAGCATTGTAACTAGTTCTAAGAATAAAGATCACAACTGAACACTCAAATAAAGAATAGACAAAGATGGCCTGATCAAACACATGGACAGGACTGTTGAGTTGGAGGTGTTTACGGCCGAACTTCAGGATGAAGTTGCCTACATATCTCGATGATGGGAATCAAGCCTTACGTAGTTCGGTTCAGGTTCATTCGAGTATTAACACTCTCCTTTTGCGCTCTAACTTTTGCCAAGGCCGCCCTTTAGGGTTTTCAACCTTTCGAGCTCAATTTTTCTTTATTTCCAATTTTGGTGCTCTAACTTTTGCCTAGGTCACCCTCCCAGGTTTTCAGCCTAGCGAGCCTCTCAAGGATAGTATTTCTTCAACTTGTCCATGTTGATCAGTTAGGAAAATTCTAGGCCATCAAGGTCCATAAGAATGACAGCTCCACCCAACTAGATAGTTTTGATGATGTAAGGACCAGTCCAATTGGGTCTGAACTTGCCCCTAGGGTCATGGATGGAAGCTCGGTTGTCTTTCAACACCAAATCCCCGTCTTTGAGATTTTGGGACTTAACTTTCTTGTTAAAAGCCTTGGCAATCCTGCGTTGATAACCTTGAACATAGTACAATGCTTTCAGCCTTCTCTCATCAAACAACATCAGTTCTTCGAACCTGCTCTGTTGCCAGTCCGCCTTTGCTATCTGACACTCGGCCATAACCCGCAGTGATGGGACTTTTATTTTGATTGGCAGAACAGCTTCCATCCCATAGGCAAAAGAGTAATAAGTTGCCCTAGTAGACGTCCGGATTGAAGTTCTACAACCCCAAAGTGCAAATGGCAATTTGTCTGGCCAGTCCCTATAGGTCTCAACCATTTTCTGCCAAATATGCTTGATATTCTTGTTGGCGGCCTCAACAGCTCCATTGGTTTGTGGCCGGTATGTAGATGACTTATGAAAAGCCACATTGTATTTCTCTAACAAGTCAATCACTTTTTTCTTGAAATGGGAGCCATTATCTGAAATGATCTCGATTGGGACTCCATATCGGCAAATGATGTTGTTTCGGATGAACTTAGCCACGTGCGCTGCTTTCAACACTATATAAGACTGAGCTTTAACCCACTTTGTTAAGTAATCAACTGTCACCAGAATGTACTCATGCCCATTTGACCATTTCCATGTGACTGCCCCAATGACGTCGATTTCCCAGACTGAGAAAGGCCATGGTGAAGTCATGTTATATAGCTTCGACGGCGGGATATTCATGTGATTCGCATGAATTTGGCATTTGTGGCATCGCCAAACAAAACCAATACAATCCGCCTCCATGGTAGACCAATAGTAACCTTGCCTGAGAATCTTCCGGGCTAACATTACTCTGTTCATGTGCATTCCACACTATCCCCCATGGATGGCCTCCATTAGACGCTTTGACTCCTCCGCTTTAACACACAACTTGTGTATCCCCAGATGACCCCTTTTGTACAATTTACCTCTGCAGATGATAAATTGAACGACCATCCACCGTATTGCCCTCTTATTTTTAGCATTTGTCCCTGGTGGATAAACCTCCTTTTCCAAGAAATTCCAGATATCATAGAACCAAGGGTTTTGATCTTGCATATCATCTATTGCGGCGATAGTCTCGTAGGCTGGCGTATACCTCTGCTCAATGATGATCGGACACATCCAGAATCCAAGCAGGATGTCTATCATGGATGATAGAGTTGATAAAACATCAGCGAACCTATTGTTCTCTCTTAATAGATGCGTGAAAGCCAACTTCTCAAACCTAGGAATTAGAATGTCCAAGGTCTGGTGATAGATCTTCATCTTTTCTTCTTTGACCTTCCAGTCTCCTTTTGCTTGAGTCACAACTAGGTTCGAGTCCCCGATGACGTCCAACATTTTTTCCCTTAGTTCCAGGGCGGCTTCTAAACCAGTAATGCACGCCTCATATTCTGCTTCGTTGTTAGATACCTTGAACCGGAGTTTGAAGGCTAAGGGTATATGGGAATTGTCGGGTGCTATCAGTAACACCTCTATCCCATAACTGTATTGATTAGACCCTCTGTCAAAGTACATTGTCCAAATCTCTTCCTCGAGTTGCAGAATAACTTCATCTGGGAACAGGTGTTCTACCGCTTCATCCCCTTTTACTGGGTGATCTGCCAAGAACTCCGCTACTACTCTCCTCTTGACCGACTTGCGAGTGACATACTTTAGATCAAATTCGGAGAGAAGAAGCAACCAACAAGCTAGCCTACCCATAAGCGCTGGTTTCTCAAAGAGATATTTGATGAGATCTAATCTCGAAACAAGAATTACGGAGTGAGCTAACAATAGTGCCTCAACTTCCTAGTAGCCCATACCAAGGCTAAGGAAGCTTTCTCTAGCAGGGTGTAACGGGTCTCATAATCCAGCATTTTCTTGCTCAAATAATAGATGGTTTTCTCCACCATATCCTTAGATTCCTAAGTAAGCATGCATCCCATTCTTGTGTCCATTACTGACAAATACAGAATCAAAGGCTTCCCCGGCTCTAATGGCGACAACACGGGCGAATTCTGAAGATACTGTTTGATCTGCTCAAAAGCGAATTGACATCGATCATCCCATCAAAATTTCTTTCCTTTCTTCAGGAGACCAAAAAGTGGTTCACAAGTCAAGATTAATTTATAAATAAATCGTCTTATGAATTGCACTTTACCCAAAAAGCCTCGCACCTCCTTTTTAGTCCTTGGTGGTGGCATTTCTAGGATGGCCTTGATTTTGAAAGGATCTACCTCGATGCCCCTCTGTGTGATCAAGAAACCTAGCATTTTCCCTGCTGTTACATCGAAAGTACACTTTTGCGGATTCAACCTCAATCTGTATTCTCTGATTCATTGAAAGAATTTCTTCAAGGCGGTATAGTGGCCCTCTCTTTCCTTGGACTTGACAATCATGTCGTCTACGTATACCTCGACCTCTTTGTGCATCATATCATGCAAAATAGTGGTTACAGCCCGTTGATAGGTAGCCACATCATTCTTCAGCACAAACAGCATCACCCTGTAGCAGTAGGTTCCCCACGGCATAGTGAAAGTAGTTTTCTCTCTGTCCTCGGGTGACATCAGAATCTGGTTATACTCGAAAAATTCGTCCATGAAGGAGAGTAATACAGGACCCGCGGTGAAGTCCAGTAATTCATCGATGTGAGGCAGAGGAAAGTCATCCTTCAGACTGGCTCTATTAAGATCCCTAAAGTCCACACACACTCGAATTCTGCCATCTTTCTTCGGCACTGGGACGATATTGGCCAACCAAGTTGGATACTCAGATACTAGCAAGAATCCTACGTCTATCTGCTTGGTGACCTTTTTCTTAATCTTCAAAGCCCAATCCGGGCGTATTCTCCACAACTTCTGTTTGATGGGCCGAGCCTCGAGGTCAAGAGGGATCTGATACTGTACAATCTCAAGATTGATTCCTGGCATGTCTTCGTAGGACTATGCAAAAACATCTTTGAAATATTTTAATAAAGAGACTAAGTGTTTGCGCTCCTCCGAAGACAATGTGGACCCAATCTGGACCAGACGCAGATCTTTCTTAGTACCCACATTAAAAGCAATGATTTCATCAGCAAGGGGTTTTGCAAACCTCTCCTCTTCCCGATTAATCAAATTTTTCAAAACCAGAGGAATTCCTTCCTCTTTGTTTTTATCAAAATTTTGAAAATCATGATCAATGCAATAAACAAGAGGCACAGAGAAATACTCAGAATCTACAGTTGCATTCTCATTCACAAGGTCAAGCTCATCCAATTCCTTGGTTACAACTGACTCAATGGAAAAAAGAAAATGATGACCTAGACAAGACCTTGGCATCCGGGTTATCACCCCCAGGAATACCGAGCTCAGACTCAGAAGCACCGGAATCTGATTCCAACTCCATAGACTCTGTGGAATCAGATTCCGGCCCACTACCCGACTTAGAATTACTAGACAGGTAGCCCCCCTCCAGTTTCCAAACGAGGGATGGTGCATCAGATGCATCCAAAATACTGCTAGAAGGGTTCACACCCAGTTGATCCCCAATCGTGGAAATGGTCAGGTTATTCACCAAGCTCTCTGAGTCGATCGGAGGATCCGAAAGAAGACATGCCAGTGCTGCTCCTACTTCAAGATCACTGCTATCCGGGTCACTTTCTATGCTCTGCTCAGCTTCAGCAGTTAGTTCAGTTGTTTCCTCCGTGTCACTGTCTTGCAACTGCAAGTCGAAGAAAATTTCGAAGCCAGGAACCTACTATTTCTTAGAATTGAACCAGGGTTCGGGGAAACAACAAAATGGGAAGTTGTCACTCTTCCGAACAAAATAGCCATTCAAGGTCCCCCGAATTGGTCTGTATACAAGGTCATAGCGCTTCCCGGTCTGCTTAACTCTAGCTCTGCCTGCCATTTCTTTTGCTTTCCTAACCCAATCCTCTTTGGTGGGCGTATAGCCAAGACCAAAGGTATGCGGATTATGTACCACATCGGCCAATGGAGTGACGCCTTTTCGGCCACTTCTACCCAACCCGATTCCTAGTATATGTTGGAGCTTGTTTATGAAATAGATTGATTAGGCACTGACATACAAGCCCTCATCAGCTGCCAAGATGGTTTGTACTGCTCGGGCCTCAGCTAGAATGAACCCTGAAAGAAATACATCTTCTTCGCCATGAATAATTTCCAGTACAGGCGTAGTTACCTCTGGCGGAGGATGTATATATGAATTTTTGAACACAATAGCCACCCATTTTCTATGGGGTTATTTCAGCATTTTCAAAGCTTTCTAATCAAACTTTTTGGGCCTTTTTACCATTGAGACTCAGAGGTTTTTCAGTGACAAAAACCATGTTTTGATGCCCAAAAATATAAGGGGGTGGCCTCCTCTCCTTGTATCTTGTTTGCATGTGTTGATGGCCTAACATGTGAGCATGTATTTCTACCTTTTTGTAGCTTAATTCAAGCATGTTTTGGGCTCTATCAAGCATGTTTTAGGCTCTATTTTGATATATTTCAACTCTATTTTCGGCTGGTTGGGTCACTTGTTGCTTGCTTCTTGCCCTTATAGTGTAATTATGCTTACTAGCCTAGCATGCCTAATGAGTTAGCCTATCATTCTAGCTTGTGTTAGCTTGACTCCAGCACATTTTTGCTACTGATTTACCATGCTTTCACTCTGTTTTAAGTGGTCTTGGTCATATGACTCATGCTTTGTATAGCTATAGTGCAAATGCCTTTACTAGCTTTGTGTTTTAAGGCCTCTAGCATGCTTTGCTTGTGATGTTTGCATGGTACAGAATCATTTAGCATATGATTTCAGTGCATATATCTTTGTCACACTCTCACATTTTTCACTCTTTCATTGCTTTTGAGAGGTGTGCTTTGAGCCTTGTTTGTGAGCCAACATGTGAGCATGTTTTTCTTGCCTTCTATGCTTCAATTCCAACATGATTTAGCCATTGTTTTGGCATGTTTAAGCTCTGTCCAAAGCTGGTTTGGTCATTTAAGCTTGATATTGCATGCCTCTAGTGTAGTGCTCTTCACTAGCTTTAGTGTTTTTGGCTCTTAACATGTTGTACATGAGCTGTTTGCATATTGTAGTGTTATTTTGCATGCCATTTCAGCACATACCATCTCTGCAACCTCCCTTATTTTATCACTTTTTCATTTGCTTTGAGGGTTAGTTAACCTTAGGGTTGTGTTTAAGCTTGAGATAGAGCTTGTGGTCAATGGCTTTAACTCTCTTTTGAGGGTTCTTTCTAGCCAAAGGCATGATCTCTCTCATGTCTTAAAACATCCTTTGGTTGACCCCTCTCTCATTAAAGGACACTCATCTTAGACAAATTGACTAAGGAATGACTTGGTAATGCTAAAATGAGTAAACAAAATGAATCAAGTAAAACATGACCAAGATAAGCATGTTTTGTGTACATTGCATGTGTTCAATCGGACGTTATATTGACCACAAGGTAGATTGGTCCATTTCATACTCAAAGTGATGAAATGAGCCAATCTTCTTTGTCTCCATCACCCGTGATCATGCATGATAGGGTGGTAGTCATTTAAGTCTTGTCTTTGTGCATTTATTGAAAGTGTACAACTTGGATCTTTGGCCATCATGCATTGAAAATGCTTGATTGGTGGTTTTGGATCCAAGAGTGTCTCTCTTTTGATGTTTTGAGATGATAAGGAGGGGCACAGTACAAACATGTTCTTGGAAAACCCTTATTTTTTCTCTGTTTCTGCTCTATTGCAATTTAGTGATTCAGCACACCAGTGGCCGGCAGTGGTTTACTGATGACCGACAGTGCATCATATTTGGCCGGCAGATGGCCGGCAGCAAGTCTTCATGGCCAGCAGGCCACTGGTGCACTCCCCAGCAGTGATTTGGTAAAATGGTGCAGGGAGTTCTTGGAGTAACTCTGCAAATAGAGCCTCTCAAGAGCGAACCGGAGAGCTTTTCGTGGCGAAAAACCGAATGCATGCATCCTGCGCTTCCCAAGGTAGAGCTGAAGCAGTGTAGTTTGAACATTTGCTTTACTTGTTAGTTAGCATTTGGTTTTGTAATTTAATTAATTAGTGTGCTAATTAGTTAAGTGTTGTAGTAATTAGTAAGTAGTTTACTAGTTATTCATTTTGGTTTGTAATAATTAGTCTAATTAGTTTAATTAGATTAGTTTGATTAGCTTAGCTTAGTGTAGCTTAGCTTATCTATTTGGACCCTCCTTCGAGAGGGTGCAATGTTGTAATAAGTGTGCGTGTGTGTGTGCATGTCTTCTAACCCCACGTCTGTCTTCTTTTATTTATCCACTTTCGGTGGTTAGATTAGGGAATGTTTTGATTAGCATACCTTATGCTTGCATGCGTGCATCATTCATTTGTCTTGTATGCACCGAGCTCGACGCATCATTCAAACTGCATTGTATTTCATTACACTTATTTGAATACGTGTATCAAAGTGTTGCATTCATATGTCATCTTAGATAGCCGAGCCTACTTAGTTGCATTATTGCATGCGTTGCATTAGGCATCTTAACATAGTTAGGATCATGCATGATTTCTAACTAGCTTTTGTTTTGGCTCGGAGTACACTGTAAGTTTTACGCTTTAGCATACTTGCATGAGTGTGAGTGTTGCCATGTTTAGCATGCTTGCCATGAGGCTATCTGCCTACTTTCTAAACTGCATGAATGCCTGTGGATGAACGCTTGGTTACTTGAATTGGAACAATTCGACGAATGTGAGTTTTTTTTAAGCAGACTTTGCGATGTGGCAAATCATCATGTTTTAAGCCCACTTGAGGGTGGAAAATCCGCACTTTAGCCCACTTGAGGGTGGCACTTTCAAACTATTTTTGAAAACAAACATGAGTTGATTTGTTCCAATTCTTACGATTTTGGTCTATACTTGTATGTTGTGCGCATCACATAGTAAAGTTAGCTAATAACCGAATAAGAACACATGTGTTTATAAAACAACATATCATGCTTAGTAGAGGCCGATCTTTGATCGGACGAGCGCGGGTGCTCATTTCAAAACCTTCCCCTCTCGTACCCAAGTTCCCGAGCCGAGGCAACTTTGGTGATGACGGGCACGTGGCCTTTGGCACGAGTCAGGGTTTCCTAAATTTTTCAAAAATAAAATATTTAGGTGGTGACTTTGTAATCTGGCAAAGCAGTCCAGTTTTGGCATTATTTGATTCAAAATCAATTTTCCAAAATGATTTGCCGGATTGGACTCTTTGGTGTTTATCAGTTTCACATTACACTTTGTGAAATTAGATTCAGAACCGTGACAGGGGTCCGAACTGTAGGAGACCAATTCGCCCCTCTTCGAAAGGGGGCCGCACGAAGAAAGTTGAGTCCACACTATTCCATTAGAAGATTCAGCTACAAACAAATCAAGTTCAGATCTGAGGTTGTGCACCTCAAGAGTTAATTCCTCGTTGGTCGGGCAGTGGCCATTTGCAAAAACAGTTTTGAGGATTTTTAATGAAGTTGACTAATTTTCTCAAAAATTATTCCATTTTTCCAAAACTAGACCATTTCTTGGACCCAAAAAAGAAAATTTTCAGTGCTCATAGCCTAACTTGCATGATTTCAAAGTAGAAAGTTGAATAAGCATGTTAACTTAACTCTTATATTTGTCAAAATTGTTTTAACAGAAAGTCAAAAACAAAAATAGTCAAAGTGATGAACTAGGGGCACAGTCGAGTCAGGTTTTCTATCTTTTCCCCATTATCAACGTACTTTCCAGAAAGGGCACAACTGAAGTTAGCCACAAGGGCTGAAAGCTCACTTGTCCTTCAACTAGTGAGGTATCAAGCCAAGTGCGAAGCATGAACTAGAAATTGAGCTAGATATTCGACCCTCTCGTCTAAATGGGTTTGATCACACCCAAATTGGCGTCTGACCCAGAATGGGGACATAGAAAACGCAATGTGTCAGACTAATCAATTGAATACCTAGCCGATGGGACATACTGTAACTCATCACGGACAAGTTAAACCAAGGGCATCACCAATCGATGTCAGTTGTAGATCTACTGCACATCCAGTCACACCATAACTCCTCTAAGGGAAAGCTCACTAGTTGTGAGGGAAAGAAGGAGAATCTAGCAGAATACCAGGGGCAAGAGCCCACAACTTCCTTCTTATCCATCAACCACCCAGGGAAGGGATAAAAAAATAAAAGAGATTAAAGAATAGAGAGATGCGCACTGAGAGAAAAAGTAAGAAAAGGGCTTTTCAAAGAAATAGAGATTGAGTGCCAAAGTGATGTGAGAATCACAAATAAGAAAGGGCGGGAAACAATACTTGGAGAAGTAGGCTCCCCATGAACTAAGAGGTCTCTCGCCATTGGAACATGTCTGAGTGTTGTGTTTGTCGTTTTTGTTTGTCTCGATTCTTGTTTTGAATCGTTTTGAGTCATTTTGTGTTTCGGCTGTTTTTATTTTCCCTTTGTTAAGTTGTTTTGACTGTGGTCAGTCGTAGGCTCAGTACCCAGTCAAGAACTTATTCTCAATTTCAATTTCAAAAATAAATCGTTTTGTGCTCAGAGTGCTGTGTCATTCCCAACATGGTGTACAAAACAGGATTCTTTCTTTCATAAACTGTAGGGTCCAACCTTGATCAAAAGAGAGCAATAAAACAAGGACCTATCTAAAAATACATGGGTTCCGAACTGCGAAGCAAAAGAAAAGAGGGAAAATTTGGAGCATCTTAGTGTGTTTCAACTTCAGTAAATTCCAAGACTGCATTCCAGGTGCACCTTCTCAGGCCTCGCCATTTCTCTAGAGTATGAGTGTACCTCGACCCCGAGTTCAAGCCTGCTTCAAGTTAGAATGGCGATCAAAGCGACTTGCATATGTTACCCCTTGCCAATATGACCAGGATATATCTTTTTTGAGCATGTTACAAAGCCTCCGAGGGGTAAATCGAAGGTTGTTGCCAAACAATATCTTTTGTTCGATCTGTCATTCTGTCTAAATTACATATTTTGTTCTCTTCTTTTGCATAGAATGTGCATTTTCACATATACTCATGTTGCACGCATACCTTGCATCGTTTATGAATCATGCACAGAATGTGCTTTCAATTTTGCATAGAATATGCTCTTGTTTCTTGCTTCTTACTTCTTACATAGAGCATGCTTTTAACTAACCTCATACATCAGTTGTCTATCTTGCACGGAGCATGTATTGTCAATGTATTACTTTGTAAACCAATCATTTCATGCATCTATCGCACAAATCTCACTCACTGTATATATCGCACTATCTTGTGCATTTCATCTATCGCACTATCTTGTGCATTTCACCTTCGCACTATCTTATGCATTTCAACTTACTTCGCACTATCTTGTGCACCTTTTCGCACTATCTTGTGCATTTTACCTTCGCACTATCTTGTGCATTTCAACTTACTTCACACTATCTTGTGCACCTTATTCGCACTATCTTGTGCATTTTATCTGCATCGCACTATTTTGTGCATCGCACTATCTTGTGCATTTCACCATATACCGCACTGTCTTGTGCAAACTTGTATCATACTATCTTGTGCACCCATATTGCACTTTCTTGTGCACCTTCATCGCACTGTCTTGTGCACCTATATAGCATTGTTTTGTGCATTCACCCTCACTCGCACTATCTTGTGCACTCACCTGGTCTAGGAGACCTTAAATCCTCTAAAGGTGCAATTCCTTTGGTGTTTGTCGTGCCTGAACAACTTCCGGTGGTCTAGTACAGCCACCTGCCTGTGTTTGCGATGACTTCCTAAGAGATCAACTAAGACTATGGAAATTAGAGTTCGAGTGGCTGAGGCCTAGAATGCAAAGGTTCGGAATTTCTAAGACTAAAGTCTGGTTTAAATACCCAGGGATGTATCCTTGGCTTGAAATCTGTATGGCAGCCCCATAGGTTGA
>NW_021025261.1:334755-392255 GCF_004153795.1 Camellia sinensis
CTATCTCTGATATTATATCTGGGTGTATTTCTTAGTGTTCGAATAAAGTCGGTATTGAAGTCTTGCAGTAGGGGAGGGACACCCTCTCCCCTTTATATTGGCTGTCTGCCGTAGAGTTTTCACAAAGGGAACATGCATGCTTGCTTGGTTTTGACTTTTATCAGGACTTTTTGAGGGTGTTTAGGTGCATATGGGGATCTCTTTTGTGGCTCGGAGGGGGATGGCCCTGAATGCATCGCTTAAGTACACGAGCCTGTGCTTCAGTACCCCCCATTTTGGCCTAGAATTGTGTCTTGTGTTGGCCTTAATTCTTCGCATGTGGTTGGACTTGGTTCCATAAGAAGATGTTGCATTGGTTTTCCCATGCTTGAAAGTCTGTTGGCTATTAATTTGGTCATGTTTAGCATGGTTTGTTAGGTGTTTGCTTTGCATTTTGGCTTGAAAAGCTTTGAGCATGATACCTCTAGCACATGCTGTTGTGATCATCCTATGATTTGGCATCATTATAGCGACCACTTTTCAGTCCAAGAATCATGTTTATACTGTGCATGCGAATGAATGATAGATCTCTTGTTAATGCCATTGAGAAGGGGCCCTCTATCATGCCTAGAAATGAGTCTCTGGTGTAGCATTTCATGAAAGGTATTATACGGCTCCGCACTACTAGAATGGTTTTGAGATCCCATTTTGCCAATGTATAAAATTCGTCCTTTATTGTCTAAACCATGCATGAGAGGTCATATGTTGGTGGGGTGGGTTGTCTCCTTTTCTGTGCTTAATCTTGGGACCATAACTTTGGCTTGTTAACCATGAGATGTTGCCCATCCATTTTTGAGCCATTTTTGGTAGCTGTTTTGGGGTGGACTAAGGTCTGTCCCTTTATGGTTCAAAAGGCCCCCATTGGCTGCTCGCTTCATGTTTGTGTATGGTTGTTTCCATTAAGCCTTGTAGCATGTGAATCCCATTCCCAAATTGGTCACTCCTTGCATCATATTTGCATCTTGTATGTTGGCATTATACATTTGTCCAAATGTTGGTTGCATAATGCCTTGTTGTGCTTTCCATCTCGTATCACATGTTGCATGTTGAGCCACATTTGCATCAACATGCATTGCCATTCAACTTGGTATGGGGTGTCAAACCAAAGTGGTTGGGAATCAAAGGAACATTTCCATACCTCAAGTGAATGTAATGTGCCTCGTTCCCGGTCACCGGAGCCTTTGACTCCAAATTGATAAGGCATCGGATCCCATTTTGTTTGTTGCCAGGCATCCTTACATCAAATGCAAAGTTTGTTCTTTTGAGCCACCATGCGCCATTGATAGGCGTCGAGACCGAAGGTCATGCTTCTTTGAGTTCAAAACTGATAGAAGCATAACCAGCCCACATGTACCTGAGAACCCCATGCCATGGCATCTGTCCTTCTCTGTTGCTGTCAAATTGTATTCTGCAGGAAGTTCTGCCGACGGCAGAATTTTGTGCCCGACCGGCAATATATGGAGTGCAGAGGCACTCCAACAAATGCCGATGGGAAATTGTGAAGCTGCCGGTGGGATTTCTGTCCGGTCCGGTGGATGCTTGCTGCAGGATGACCACTCTAAAGTTATTATTTCTTATGCACATGTCACTTTGGCAATCTTTTCGAAAGAGCAAGGCAGTCTCAAACAGTCACACGGCGGCAGAAGTACAGTATAGGTTTTCCGGGCAAGACAGATCGGCATGCATCATTTCGCGCATCCCGAGGCAGAGGCTGCGGCTACCCTTTTCTTTCCTTCGCCACCTTTTCTTTTAAATTAAATTAGAAATTTTTGTAATAATTTTATTCGTTTATTATTTGGGACTGTAATATTCATTCGGGCCCCCTGAGTGAGGGTAAACATGTAATAAGTGTGGGTGAGTGTGTGTATGTCTTCCAATCCCTATTTCTTTCTTCCCTTTTATTTACCTGCTTATGATGGTAGATTAGGGCACATTTATTTTAGCATACCTTATGCTATGCATGCGTGCATTCATGCATTTGTTGACATGCACCGGGCTCGGTACATCATACAAACTACATTGTATTTTTCAATTTCAAATTGAATACATGTTACTTGTAGCATTTCATATGCCATTTTAGGGTTAGCCGAGCCTACTCTAAACTGCATCCTTGCCTGTGTTGCATTAGCCACTTAACATGAACTAGGGACATGCATGTTTGCTAACTAGTTTATTGTTTTGGCACGGAGTACAATGTAAGTATTTATGCTTCAGCATCTCGCATGCGTGTGAATGTTAACATGACAGTATGCTTAACATGTGGCTAGATGCTTATGTGTTATAAACTGCTTGGATGCCTGTGGCTGGAGGTTGGATTGCTTAAGTTGGGAAAACTCATTGAAATCCGTATTTTAGCCTACTTGCGAGTAGCAAATTCCAAAGCGCTTTTCAAAACAAACGGATATGCAATGCTTATTTCCAAATTAGGCAATCTAATCTATACTTATTTGCTGCGCGCATAACATAGTAATGCTAGGCTAATAATTGGAATAAGAACACATAACGTTTTCAAAACTGGATATCACGGTTAGTAGAGGCCGGTCTTCGGACCGGGCGAGAGGGGGTGCTCATAGCTGACCTTCCCCGATCGTACCCTAGCTCCCGAGCCGAGACAACTCCGGTGATGACGGACGTGTGGCCTTCGGCACCGAGTCAGGGTTTCCTAAATTCTCCCAAAATAAAATATTTAGGTGGCGACTCTGTATCTGGCAAAGCAGTCCATGTTTGGCACTACTTTTTCAAAAATCTGTTTTCTCAAAACGATTTGCCAGATTTAGACTCTTTGGTGACACAAATCGAAGAGTCCGAACTGTAGCATCGAGGCCCCTCCCGCGGGCGCTGCTACAATCATCCACCGATAGCTCAATACAGATATTTCTAAATAGATATACATTCTTCTCAATAGATAAATTATTCAAATTTTCATAGGTGAGAAACAACACATGTCTAACTCCATCATTTACATCAACAATCATCTAATTGCACGTTATCATTATCAATTGTAGTTATTTGCACAAAATAAAAATTTGATCCATTTAGGGCAAAACTTCCTCTTTCATATGTCAATCTAAGTGCCAAAATTAACTATTTTTCCATCTTAGAACCTCGCAATTGAACTCCAAAAATCATTTATTTCACATTTACTAAAAACCCCGCTTTTTACTTCACACCCAAATCCTAGGTTTGTTCAAACCACTCCCAAGTTCCACCATTGTTACACAACTACAAATAATTAAGCTAAAAACCATATGAAAGTGAAAATTCCTACCTTAAAGAGAGAAGATGAGAAAGGCAAGGATGAAACTCCAAAGATGCTCAAACCCAACTTTGTTCGGATCAAAATGAAGATCTTGAGACGCTCTGTCTTTTTATCAAAAGCACTAAGGTGAAGATCCTAATGGATCTAGGTGAAATAGTGTAGAGAAGATGAGTTTTAGAGAGAGAAACTCAAGATCTAGGGTTTTGGAGAGTTTTAGAGAGAGAAATAAATGAAAAGGTGATGAAGAATGTCATTTTCGCAATCTGTTATACACGCAGTCCGCTCGAGCTTGAAAAGTGACGCTTGAGCATCAGACACATTGTTTCGCTCGAGCGTAGGAAATGACGCTGGAGCGCAGAATACACTCTTCCAGTATCTGCAGGTCTACAAAAATACTGAGAGTTTGTAAATCCCGTTCAAGCGCAAGAATGGCCGCTCAAGCGCAAGAATGGCCGCTCGAGCGGAGGAGCAAAAATCGTAAAACCCGTTCGAGCGAAGGAGCAAAAATCTGGGCAACAAAGGTTTGGAAAAACAAGAAATCAATATGTTCCAAACACATAACTACAAACCAAAAACCAATATTTAAGAGGGCACAAGAGAGGAAAGACATAAACAACCATACAAGGCTATGACATCCGAGTCTAAAACGCAAAATGGGTCGAGTCTAAACCGGAAACGCTATAACCTCCCCTCCTTAAGGTTCAATTTCATTAACCAGATACACAAGTCCCAATATTGAAAGTGCAGTTTACAATTTTCCAAAACATTTACAATGCTTAAATCAAAATCCAAGTTTTCAAATTTTACAGAACATATACAATGCTTCCAAAAGTGGTACAACATACACAATATTCCATATTCTCAAAACATATGTGAGGCTTATATTGAATCCATGTTTCCAAAACACCCTATCGCATATACAATGTTCTCGTGTTTTACAACATATACAATGCTTTTACATTTATTAGCATAATCAAAATCTCAATATATATTCAAGCACCAACAAATAAGTCCGGATATTTCTCTCGGACTTCCAATAATAAGTTCAGATATTTCTCTCGGACTTCCAATTTATGCTCCCAAGTTACATCCTCAACTCCGTGGTGTTTCCACAATACTTTAACCAAGAAGATTGTCTTGCCTCGCAAGACTTGGTCTCAGGTATCCAAGACTCTCACCGGTCTCTCCTCATACGAGGCATCCTCATCTACCTCTAAGTCAGTCCATTCAAACACGTACAATGGATCCGGCTCATACTTTCAAAGCATGCTAATATAAAATACTCATGAACCTCCAGAAAGCTATTGTGGCAATGCCAAACGGTAAGCTACTTCCCCGATCCGTTTAAGGATCTCAAAAGGCCCAATAAATCGAGCGGACAACTTCCCATTCTTCCTAAATCTTATCAAATCCTTCTAGGTGATATCTTCAAAAAGACATGATCTCCCATCTCAAGAGACAAGGGTCTTCTCTTACGGTCGGCGTAACTTTTCTAGTGACTCTGAGCCCTAACCGATCGTTTACAGATAAGTGCCACTTTCTCTATCATTTCCCTAACCAATTCTGGACCCAACATACAGGGGATCTACATGGTTGGCCATACAAGGCCTTAAATGGTGTCATGCCAATGCTCGATTGGAAACTATTGTTATAGGCAAACTCCGCTAAGGGCAAGTACCTCTCCTACGACCCCTTGAAGTCAATGACACAATCACGAAGCATATCCTCAAGGATTTGAATAGTACGCTCGGACTGCCCGTTAGTCTGAGAATGATACACGGTAAGATAGTCTACAGAATCACTCACACGCATAGGGACCCCATGCAACCTTATTATGTCCCTAATGTAAAGGTTGGTAAGATAGTCTACAGAATCACTCACACGCATACTTATAAAATGCGTTAGCTTGGTCAACTGATCAACCACCACCCAAATGGCGCCACTACCCTGTTGAGTTCTAGGAAGACCCACAACAAAATCCATAGTCACATGCTCCCACTTCCACTCGGCTATAGACAAGGGCTGTAACAAACCCACTAGCCTCTGATGCTCAACTTTCACTTGTTGACAAGTAAGGCACTTCGATACAAACACGGCTACATTCTTCTTCATAACTCTTTACCAAAACTAACGACTAAGGTCGTGATACATCTTTGTGCCTCTCGGATGCACCGCAAGGTGCGAATAGTGAAAATCTCAGAGTACTTCCTTTCAGCAAGACTCTGGCACGAACAAACGGCCACGATATCAAGCCTCTTTTTACTTTTCCACTGGATATTTTCTCCCGGAGAGATTCTACCTCAAGGTCACCCTTCTGCATTTCTAACACTTGATTCACAAGTGTAGGTTGGGCAACCATCGTAAACAAGGCCGCAGACTCAACGGACTCGCTAAGATGCAAGTCAAGCTCACCAAGGGCACCTAATATCTCTCATTCATGGATGGCAATACTAGCCACACTGCTAACATACTTCCTACTCAAGGCATCAGCTACAACATTGGCCTTTCCCAAGTGATGATGCAACTCAAAATCATAATCCTCAATGAACTCTATCTACCTCTTCTGCCTTAAATTCAAATCCTTCTGTGTAAACAGATATTTCAGACTCTTGTGATCGGAAAACACCTCAAACCTCTCACTCTATAGATAGTGTCTCCAAGGCAAAGATCACCGCCACTAACTCTAGATCATGAGTAGGGTAGTTCCTCTCATGTGTTTTCAACTGCCGTGAGCCATAAGCTATTACATTTCCCTTTCGCATCAAAACACAACCTAAACCTTCCCGCGAAGCATCACAATAAACTGAATAACCCAAACCCCTCTCCGAAATAATCAAGACTGGGGCAGTGGTAAGTCTAACCTTAAGCTCTTGAACTGACATCTCACAGGTCTTATTCCACACAAACCTAACTCCCTTCCTCGTTAGTCTAGTTAACGGTGAAGCTAATATAGAGAAATCCTTCACAGATCTCCGATAATACCTAGCCAATCCCAAGAAACTACAGATCTCAAAAGAATTCTTAGGTTGTGCCCAATCTTGCACTACCTCTATCTTGGATAAATCAACAGTCACCTTATCCCCGGATGCTACATGGCCTAGGAATTTAACCTCTCTTAGCAAAAATTCACACTTCCTAAACTTAGTGTACAATTTATGGGCTCTGAGCAACTCAAGCACCACTTGCAAGTGTTCCTCATGCTCCTCCTCAGAGGGTGAGTAAATCAAAATGTCGTCCACAAAGACGACCACAAAATGATCTAGGAACTCACGGAAGATCTGGTTCATCAAATTCATAAATACAGCCGATGCATTGATCAGCCCAAAAGGCATCACTAGAAACTCGTAATGACCATACCGCGTACGAAATGCCGTCTTCGGGATCCTCCTCCCTTACCCTCAACTAGTGGTAACCCGATCTCAGGTATATCTTAGAGAAGCAAAAAAATCCCTTAAACTAGTCAAACATGTCATCTATACGAGGCATTGGGTACTTGTTCTTAACAGTTACCTGGTTCAACTTCCGGTAATCAATACAAAGTTGTAACGCTCCATCTTTCTTTTTGGCAAAAAGAGTTGGTGCTCCCCAATGTGAAGTATTAAGGCGAATAAAACCCTTATCTCGTTACTCCTGGAGTTGAATCTTCAACTCACTCAACTCAGTGGTGCAAATCGATACAGTGCCATAGAAATCGGTGTCATGCCAAGTACTAAGTCAATAGAGAACTCGATCTCTCGGTAAGGTGGAAAACTCGTAAGATCCTTAGGAAAGACATCCGGGTATTCACAAACTACCCTCGGTAACTCGACCTGGACTTCATTACACTCACCACTTAGAAAATTTGCCAGAAGACAGCTAAGTTTACTCTTCCCACACGGGTCATATATCGGCGATAAGAACCTATCCACCCGGTCCCCCAAGTAATCAAAACAGTCACCGCTCAAGGTACATATAGTAACCCTCTGACGGTAGCAATCTATAACAGCCTGGTATGACGACAACCAGTCCATACCCAAAATAACATCAAAGCTAGACACATCAATCAATACAAATGCAAAGGGGAGACGGAAACCGGCAACCTCTATGTCACAGCCCCGAGTACCCATGTTTCAAAACAACCTCACCACCAATAGGTGACTCTATACAAATAAAAGATGCTAACCGAGCCAACTTTATTTCCAAAATCGATGCAAATGCAGACGAAATAAAAGAATGGGATGCACCAGTATCAATCAACACATTAACAACTGAATTACAAAACAGAAAGGTACCTCTCACGACAGATGGGGTTGATACAAGATCTGGCGCGGTAACAGCATACACATGCCCTATTAGTCTTTGATCTACCTGCTCATGCCTTGAAACATAAGCCTGCTGTACAGATTAAGCCGAAGAGGCTCCTTGAGTGGCCCTCGAGGCCTATACTGACTGTGTTGGCTTGTGACTCTGTGTCTACCTTAAATCAGACACACTAGATGTGCCACCCAACTGTGGGCAAAACCTCTTCATGTGCCCCATCTGCCTACACTAATAATAAGTAAGTAGATGGCCTCTCCCTTTACTCTGGCCCTGAGAACGAGCTGAAGACGATTTTGCTCGCTGCTTTTCTCCTCTATGCAGGCAAGCTGGAGACTTGTGGCCCAATTGACCACATTTGAAACAAGTGATGTCTCCTTGACCACCCCTCCCAGAACCTAAACTCGGCATTGGAAAAGTAAACCTCGACTGAGCTCCTTGGGATGATTGGGGGTTAGAACCCCTCTGTCTTTTATTGTCCCCCTGGACATCCTGACCCCTCTTGGAGCCCCTCATCCTCTCCTCCTTCATCTGCATAATGGTCTCAAGATGGGTCACTACCTCCACAAGGCGTCCATAGTCTCTAATTATGGACCCCAGCTACTCTGAACATGAGCTCGGTCCTCAATCTCTTTTCGAACTCCAAACAACGGCGCTTCTCAGTCGCCACTAACTCAGGTGCAAACCTAGATAAGCTAGTGAATGTGGCCTCAAACTTAGCCACTGGTGTGTTCAACTGCACCATCTTGGAAAACTGGTCTCTCAACTTCTCCCTAACCGCGGGAGGTAGAAACTTGTCCTGCAAAGGCGTTGACAAAAACCTCCTAGGTGACCCCAATGCGGCCACGCGCATACTTCCACTACAGACCCGCATCCCCCTTCAGCTGGAAAGATGCCAAGGTCACCCTTAACTGGTCGTTCTCAATGCCAAGCATCTCGAACGTTTTCACTATCTACTCTAGCCACTCATCTGCTTTCAGTGCCTCCTTGGGATCACCCAAAAACTAGTCCAGATTTGATCGAAAAAACTCTCTCTTCAGAAAAGACAATCCTGCCTCAACTACTTGGACTTGGACTTGATTCTTAGCTCTGAGAATGTCCATAGATTCCAGCAATGCTTCGGCCATTTCTTGGGATAAAGCATCCATGGCCTGTTGACCCACTGGTTCGGCCACATTGGCCTGACCAACTCCCTCCTATTGTACCAGAATATCAGCCGGTATGGGCATCTCGTGCCTTCTAGGCCTACCACGCCTACCACCACCACGTCCTAACATCCTAATGAATGTAACAAAAAGGGTTAGTACATTTACAAATGTGTCGAAGCTAACTCACTCATGTCCTAATACATTGGACAACAGTAATTCACTCCATATAAGCACATAATCACATAAGCACATACGAATTTCCTTCCTAGATAATGACTGTCTCGCGACGTTGCTAGAGTTCCAATTAGAAACAACAGTGATCAAGTGCTCTTCTAATAGTACTTCTAGAAACCCGTAAACCCAATCAGTATCTTAAGAAATAAATCTCATACACATATAATCGTATAAGCATGTTATCACATAAGTATACAACGCATACTAACATCTCAATTGAGTGAGACAAACCCATTGTAGTAATAACCACTTTCCACGTACCCAAAGTATTCAAACCCAGTACGCTCTGATATCAAGTTGTAATGCCCTCAAAATAATGCAACAAAACCAACTCATAAACGGAAGAATAATGGCAATAAGACACTTTCATTCATCAGAATTCATTAACAAAAGTTAACACATGCGATATACATTTATAAATATTCATCCTGAATCTATAGCATGTGTTGCAATATTAAGAGAATTTAAAATTAAACATACGGTCATATGCCCTATAGGCTTACATCTTTCCAAGTCATTGTTTGGTCACAGAAAAGTAAGCCCAGCTCAATACAATTCAAGCCATTGGTTATACAAAAGAATGTAACAAAAAAAAGAAGCTCTTGTTCCCAAAAGTCCATCCAAGCTATTGCATTAGCAGAGGCATGTCACCAGCACCTGAAAATGGTTTTCTCCAAATAAGATGAGCCAAAGCCCAGTAGAAATAATCTAACACGGTATATGAAAGATATAACCGTAATGTGCATATACAACGCTGATGATAAAACATCCACATTTTATATAACCATAAAGCACCAATGTTCATATTTCGATTCATTTTCCTCCGATTCATTTCAAGTTCTTTTATTCTTCTCAATTCATGAGTCAATTTCAATATCTTTCAATAACCCAACTGAGACTACAACTTAGTGGTTTTCCAATTCAATACATTACCACACAAACACTTCAAATATGCCATTTTACGAAAATTTCGTACGCGAGATCGGCACCCATGTATACACAAGATTTCAGGACTTTCATCGTGGACACTCCGGCCAACTTAATCTCAATGGAGTCCATCATCTATCTCCTTCCAAACAATGGAGTACATCCTCTTTTTACATCAACAATCATCCAATTACACGTTATCATTATCAATTTTAGTTATTTGCACAAAATAACAATTTGACCCATTTAGGGCAAAACTCCCTCTTCCATATATCGACCCAAGTGCCAGAATTAACTATTTTGCCACCGTAGAACCTCACAATCGAACCCCATAAATAATTTATTTCACATTTACTCAAAACCCCTCTTTTTACTTCACACCCAAACCCTAGATTTGTTCAAGCTACTTCCAAGTTCCACCATTGTTACATAACTACAAATAACTAAGCTAAAAACCATATGAAAGTGTAAGAAATCCCTACCTCAAATAGAGAAGATGAGAAAGGCAAGGATGAAACTCCAAAGATGCTCAAACCCAATTTTGTTCGGATCAAAATGAAGATCTTGAGATGCTCTACCTTTTTCTCAAAGGCACTAGAGTGAAGATCCTAATGGATCTAGGTGAAATAGTAGAGAGAAGATGAATTTTAGAGAGAAAAACTCAAGATCTAGGGTTTTGGAGAGTTTTAGAGAGAGAAAGAAAAGAAAAAGTGATGAAGAATGTCATTTTCACGATCTGTTATACATGCAGTCCGTTAGAACGTGAAAAGTGATGCTCGAGCTTCAGATACATTGTTCCGCTCAAGCATAGGAAGTAACGCTCGAGTGCAAAATACACTCTTCCAGTATTTGCAAGTCTGCAAAAATACTGAGAGTTTGCAAATCCCGCTTGAGCGCAAGAATGGCCGCTCGAGTGGAGAAGCAAAAATCTGGGCAACAAAGGTTTGGAAAACCAAGCAACCAACCTATTCCAAACACACAACTACTATCCAAAAACCAATATTTAAGAGGGAACAAGAGAGGAAAAACATGAACAACCATACAAGGCTACGACATCCAAGCCTAAAACACAAAATGAGTCGTGTCTAAACCGGAAACGCTATAAACATTGTTAACACTTAGAGAAGTTTTCATTTTTTCAAGTTCGGGAATACAGTCCCAAACATTACTTATTTGTTCGGGAAGGCATTCCCGAACAAATAAGTAATGTTCGAGAATGCAGGTCCGAACATGAAAATTTCCTAACATATTGAACAGTCAAAATTGTTAATGCTTGCAAAAAATTTTATTTTTTCAAGTTAGGGAATACATGCCCAAATATGGAAATTTCTTAACACATTGAATGGTCAAAATTGTTAACGCTTGCAGAAGTTTTCATTTTTTCAAGTTCAGGAATATAAACCCGAATATTACTTATTTGTTCGGGAAGGCATTCCCGAATAAATAAGTAATGTTCAGGAATGCAGGTCTGAACATGAAAATTTCTTAATACATTGAACAGTCAAAATTGTAAACGCTTGTAGAAGTTTTCATTTTTTCAAGTTCGGGAATACAAGCCCGAATATGAAATTTTTTAACACATTGAATGGTCAAAATTTTTAACACTTGTAGAAGTTATTAGAAGTAACCCAAATCCATTATCAAGTTTAAAAGTATTCCTTCATCGCGTAACTTTGATAATATTGTTGCATAGTTCTCTGCTGAACTTACAGTTTTATAATATCTACCAACAAAACTAACCAAACCAATTATTTTAATTTTTTTCGGGAAAGAGAATAAATTATTACGAGAAAACTAAGAAATTATGTATATATATAGAGAGAGAGCATATCAACTATGACAATGGTGAATGAGGCAGCAGAGACAGTAATCACATTAGTTCTTCTTCTTCTTGATGGGTTTTGTTAGGGTTTTTTGGAAGAGGGTTTTGTTGGGGTGTGGAGGTGTAGGGGGTGTATTCAATGGGTGAAATATTTTCGCGAGGATAATTTTGGTATTATTTGGGGGGAGAAAAGAAATTTTGAGGGTTTCAAAATTTATAGGTGGGGGCCCAAAAAAAATGGGAGTTCTAAAATAATTCATGAGATGCTAATAGCACCACTCTTTTAATTTATTTATGGTATTAATTGTATCTTCTAAGTTTTTAATAAGATATAAATGTCATAGAATTTTTTTTTCTATTATCTCTTTTTACATACACAACACAATCTACTTTCATGATTCTCTGATTGTTTTTTGTCATTCATCCATGGTCTCACTATACTTGTATGCTATTTGTATGAGCAAAATTTGGCATGATTTCACTCTCCAGTTGATCGGGCAAGGGTGGTCTGACCTCCTTTGTTTGCCTGCTTTCGGTTATTTGTTCCTGAACAAATGAGAAATGTTTGGTTACCTATTCCTGAACAAATAAACAATGTTCGGGCCTGTGTTCTCAAAATTTCGGTCATGCGTTCGAGAGTTCAATCCCAAAAAAATGATGAGCAATTTTTATTATTTTTGTCATTTTTTTTAAGAAACTTACTCTCACAAGGCTAATCTCATCTGAATTAAGAACACCATCAAAGTTATGAATCTCATTTAAACTTTTATTGTTGTACGCCTTTTGTCTTATGGAGTTGTGGTTGCCGAAAATTTTTTCACTCATTTCCATTGGTGGAGAAGTATATGTAATCAAATGGTTGCCACCGTTGCCACCGAAATATTGCGGCCAAAGGATTTTCAAAGTTTTGAGGGTGGGTAGGTTTGAAGGTGTGATTTGAGGAAGATGGATGGATGGTGATAGAGGTGAGTACTCTTATAAACCCTAACTTATGATGTAATGCGTATGTGGGCTTAATTGAGAGTTGAGATGTCCCAAAATTATTGATGTATTTTTTAATAATTTCATTTGAGATTATTATTGTAATAAAATAAAATAAAAAAAAACTGAAGAATAGGGGTCCAAAATTATTGATGGGGTAATAGCAGCAATCCAAATTATGTTACTTATATATTTTTATTTACAGTCAAAATTGGGGTAATTTAGATAAAGTTGACTACTAGTTATTTGTTAGTGGTAATTATTTGAAGGAAGTTAGCACGATAAGGTCCTACCTTTCTATTCAAAAGTAGAAATCCCTCTTATCCAGGAAAATTTATTAGATTTTTGGCCAGATGATGATGGTATGGTTGAGGGGGAAATGATATTGTGTAGTGTCACATATGAAAAAAAAAAAAATAGAACATAAATTGATAACTTTGAATAAAATTCTGAATTTATATGATTACTGATTTAAAAGCATGGGATATAAGAAACCCTACTCCCTATACATCATATAATTTTGGGAGTGTTGATCAATAAAATTGAATGCTTCAACAACACGGCTTGAGGTAATTCATATTCCGTTGCGATACTAATTGTGAATCATACATAGATTTTGATTGGTGTAAAATATTAGGTTGTGTTTGGTTTAAGAGTGGAATCATAATTCTACCCTCCTATTTCAGTGTTGTGTTTAGATAGAGTTTTAAAAAATTGATTTCACACCCACATTTGAAAATTCTTCTCAGAACATGTTTGGTAGAGTGATTTTTTGAATTTTAAATTTTCAAATTAGGTCTACCCAGTCGTCCGCCCGGACATCCTCCCAGACGTCTAACCGGTTGACTGGAACAATGCTTTTTTATTTTTTATTTTTAATTTTATTTTACAATTATCACATGTTATTTCAAAAAAAAAAAATTTATATTTGTTTTTGATATGTTTAAAGTATAGAAATTATTATTTTTTAGACCAAAGTGACAAATTATTTGGCCATTTATTTAAAATTAACAAAATAAAATTTTATTTTAAATTAACCAAATAAAAATTTAAATAAAAATTATTTTGTCACAATAATTTTTAAAAAATAAAAAAACATTTTTAAACAAAAAAAAAATTTAAAAAAATTCCAAACAAATATACAATAAAAAATAATTATAAAGCACTAGCTGAATATTTTTTTAACAAAAAATAATATATATTGAGAGGGTAATTTATATGCAAAATTGGGCCGAGCTGGGCCTTTATGGGCCTCAGTACGAAGGGCTGAGTAAAGAGGCCATAAAGTTACTCCGGTCTTGAAGAGGCTTAAAGTTAGCCCAATCTCAAGCTCAGAAGGTAGACCGGTCCGAGTTACTCTTGATGTTAGTCCGGTTGAAGGACGCTTTGTAGTTAGACCGGTTTAAGGATGCGTTGAACTTATATCGGTTAAGGCACAGTATGGTTAGTCCGGTCTAAAAGCCTTGCTAGAAGTTAGATCGGTTTAGACTTAACACTGTTGACAATGGAGGAACTGGAGTAAGAACACTGAAGGTAGAACCGAACTAACGATAGTTCGGTCTACTCTGTGGCTCGGCGTGATCATGATTACTTCGGTCATATTGGAGTTCGGCCATGGTAAAACCATCTCACTTGGTTTAAGCAGTGAGCGGGGTGTAGAAGGATAAGCATTATCTTTCAGGAATATGAATCCTAGGAGGACTCTACATGGAGGAGTAAGAGTCCTACTTGGATTGTGTCACATTGAACCTATAAAAGCTCACAAACATCACCTATGAAGAGGTAACACAACTTTGTTTTCTGGATACACAGAGCTTTTGTCTATTTGTCAAGCTTACTGACTTAGGCATCGGAGAGGTTTCCGGCACACACCCGCCGGCTAACTCACGTTTGTGTTTTCAGGTAATAAAGCGACGTCGTACGGAGGAGCGCAGACTTGATCAACAGGATTATTCGAGAAGGTTTATTTCTTTCCCGTACAATTGGCGCCGTCTGTGGGAATAACAGACAGGACAAAACCTCTTGATCAAGCTTTACCTCTTTAGGAACAATGGCGCACAATGAAGAATTAACACAGTCCGCCATCGATGGGCAAACGCCAGATGGGGGTGCAAGGCGTGAAGGATTACCTTCTATCCCTCCCATAGCGGACTTGGAGCCCCAACGACATAACTCCATGAGGGATACGAGGGGGAGACGGACTAACAGCCCCCATCACTCTCATTCACAAAGTCCTGACAGGCAAAGGCGGAGGATTGATCCTTAAGTTCTGGAGGACTGCGTGAAGGAGCAAGGCGAATTAATAAGGAAGATGGCGGCGGACATGGAGGCCTTAAAGCGCCAGATGAAGGGAAAAGGAGTGGCGACAGGAGAGGGGCGCAAAAACAAGACGCCCATCGCCGCTCAGAAGACCGTGAAAGGTATTCCACACCATCACAAGCAGAGAGTAGAAGCCTCAGGACAGGCAATACTCAGTCTAGAACCTCCAGAACTCGTTACTCCAGGTCTGAGAGAACGAGATCATTGAGGTCTTATACAGAGAGAAGTACCTACCGACCCTCACACTCACACCAAACATCATCCAAACAGACGGAGTTGCCTAGATCATCCGATTTGCGGATCATGCTGAAAGAAAAGGCACGATGGAAGGAGGACACCAGGGCGCGCGACCCTCGCAGAGTTTCAGCCCTTCAACGATTGGCTCCTCGATCGCATGGAAGCGTCGAGGTTGGAATGCCATTACCACGCCCTGCCTACGAACCGACGGACAAAGCATTAGTGAGGCTGCAGACCTCGCCGTTCGTTCCGGCAATTGAAAACGCGCCCCTACCTACAGGCTTCCTTCAGCCCAAATTCACTACGTACGAGGGGAAAACGGACCCCTACATTCACCTAAGCCACTTCCGCCAGGTTATGGCGGTATATCGGCGAAACGAGGCTCTAATGTGCATCCTCTTCCCGTCAAGCCTTGGCGATCTAGGCTTGACTTGGTTTGAAAAACTTCCAGAAGGCAGCATAGCCTCCTGGGCGCAATTGGCGGAGGCGTTTGTCACAAGGTTCAGAACAAACACCAAAACCCCGGTGGAGATTGACTAGTTACTCTCCATCGACATGGGTGAAAAAGAGACGCTAAGGTCCTACAATAGTCGCTACTGGGAGACATTCAACCAGATTGGGGACTGCCCTACCAATCTCGCCATTGCACAGTACAAAAGAGGCCTTCCAGTTGGGAATAGACTGAGGGACTCAATCACCATGACACCACTCCTCACCATGGAAGCCTTGATGGAAATGGTGCATCAGCACATCAGGGTAGAAGAGGATGGCGCACGTGCCAAAACAAAATCTGGCACGACCACAGTACCAGAAAAGAAGACCTCAGCAAAGGTCAACGCGGTAGATCGTCCGAACAGAAACGGACGTGGCAGGCGAGACAACGGAGAGGACCAGGATAAAAGATGGTTGAGATAACCACGGTATTTAAGAAACCGATCTACCGAATTCTAAGTGAAATAAGAGATGAGCCTTTCGTCAGATGGCCAGCCAAACTAGGGAAAGCGCAGAAGGACTACGACGAAAGATCACGGTGCACCTTCCATAAAGAAAAGGGGCACTGCACTGAGAATTGCATGCCATTGAAATAGCACCTGGAGGAGTTGGTGGCAGCAGGACACCTGGATAAATACATTGAAGGAGGGACATAACCAGCCCCCAGGACTATAATAACCCCAACGGGATGCCAGTCGAAGCCCCCCTCAAGGCATTATCAATGTGATACATGGAGTCTTTGAACCTGAGCGTGTATGCGAGCTCAGGGGATCAATCAAAAAGGCTGAACACTTAAGAGAGGTGCTAAGTGTCCAACCTGCCATCAAGAAGGGGAAGACAGAGGCCACAAACGTCATGTCTTTTTCGGATAAAGACTTGGAACGGATATATTGCCCTCACAATGATGCCCTGGTCGTCACTCTCCGAGTCAAGGATTTTGACGTCAAGCGGATTCTGATTGACCAGGGTAGTTCATGTGAAATCATGAACTACGAAACATTTAAACAATTGAAGCAGCAAGACAAAGACTTAGCGCCTGCCGTATCTCCCCTAATTGGATTCAACTCCATGCCAGAATGGCCCATCGACAAAATAATTCTTCCAGTCAGAGCAGGAAGCGTGACGAAACAAGTGGAGTTCTGGGTATTGAAGGTCCCCTCCACTTACAACATCATCTTGGGCAGAACATGGCTGCATGTCATGCGATCGGTGGCGTCATCCTACCACCAAGTAATGCGGTTCCCCAACGATACCGGGGTAATTGAAGAAGTCTATGGAGATCAGATCATGTCGAAGTAATGCTTCGTCACGGTGAATGGCAGCCGCGCTGCCAAAGGATACATTCATTCGGTGGAAGAACCTGAGAGCAATGAGCTATTCACAGATGTCGGCAAAGCGGCTGATCAGAAAGCGGTGGAGGACTTGGTAGAGGTAAGAATAGATGAAAAGAACCCGGATAAGTTCTTTTTGCTCGGTTCATCATTGTCCAGCACTGAGAGATTAGAGGTCTTGGAATTTTTAACCTCTAATATCGAAGTGTTTGCCTAGACATCATACGACATGCCAGGCATTGATCCCAACTTCATCTGTCACCAACTCAATGTCCACCCATCCGCCAGACCAATCATTCAACGCACCCGTAGATCGGCACTCTACCATGCTGAGATAGTGGCGGAAGAAGTAGGAAACCTGCTGGAGGCAGGAGCAATCAGAGAGGTGCACTACCCAAGATGGATCTCCAACACAGTCGTGGTGCCAAAGAAGAATGGCAAGTGACGTGTCTGTATCAACTACAAAACAGTCAACAAGGCATGTCCGAAAGACAGCTTTCCTCTACCATGGATAGATCAACTGGTCGACCTAATGGCAGGGCACAATCGACTTAACTTTCTAGATGCATACAGAGGCTACCATCAAATTGCCATGCATGAACCAGACCATGAGGTCATATCCTTTACAACTCCAAGATGACTATACTGTTACAAGGTCATGCCCTTTGGCCTAAAGAACGCAGGGGCAACATTCCAACGAATGGTCACCAAGATGTTTGAACCATTGTTAGGCAGAACAATGGAGGCTTACATCGACGACATGGTGGTCAAGAGCAAGGATGAGAATGACCATCTCAAGGACCTAGGAGAGATGTTTGAAATCCTGAAGAAGCACAAGTTGCGCCTCAATGCATCCAAGTGTGCATTCGGAGTAGGATCTGGCAAATTCCTGGGCTTCCTTGTGACCAACCGGGGTATAGAAGCAGACCCCTCCCATATCAAGGCAATCTAGGATTTGGAGAGACCAAACTCAGTGAAAGAAGTGCAGCATCTCACCGGCATGGTAGCTGCGCTCAATCGGTTCATAAGCCGGTCATCAGACAGACTACGACCATTCTTCCATGCACTAAAAGCCAAGTTCAAATGGGACGAAGAATGCGACCAAGCTCTGAAAAGCTTGAAAGAATACATGTCTTCTCCACCATTGCTGGTCACCCCAATACCTGGAGAAGAACTCTTCCTGTACCTGGCAGTCTCTCAGCACGCAATTAGCGCATTGTTGGTCCGTGCGGAAGGAATTCAACATCTGCCTATCTATTATGTCAGCAAGACATTGCTGGGAGCCGAAACAAGGTATTTGCCACTGGAAAAACTGGCATTGGCCTTCATGATGGCCTCAAGGAAGTTGTCGCACTACTTTCACGCCCACACCATAGTCGTCCTCACAGCTTTCCCATTGAAAGCTTTATTTGAGAGGGCAAACTTTTCTGGGCGAATCTTAAAGTGGACAGTAGAGTTGGGACAATTTGACATTAAGTTCCAACCCAGAATCGCGATAAAGGCCCAAGCTTTGGCAGACTTTGTCACAGAATTCACCCCAGGAAGTCATCATATCTGCCCAGTCGACCTGACTGATACAACCAAACCAGGGATAGAAGTTGACGCCGGAATAACGCAATCCCTGGTGCAGGATACTCAATCAGATCCCATGGCAGACCAGACTAAAGACAGCAAGGAAGAAGCAAACCAAGCTACACCGAACTAAGACTCACCAACAAATAAAGACTTGGTACAATCAGATAGCGAGGGGCAGACCGCAAGCATGGACCTTGAAGAAAACACCAGCAACATTCTTGACCCCACGACATCATCTGACCCCTCCATTTGCTGGAAATTGTTCGTTGGAGAGATGTGGAAGCTCTTTGTGGATGGAGCATCCAACCGACATGGTGCAGGACTTGACATAGTCCTCATCTCACCAGACGGCCTGGTTGTGGAGCAAGCAATCAACCTTGGCTTCTCAGTATCAAACAACGAAGCGGAGTATGAAACACTTCTTGCAGGACTCAAAACAGCATTCTACATGAAGGCCACCGAACTAATGGTCTACAGCGACTCACAGCTGGTGGTAAACCAAATTTCTGGCGACTATGAAGTAAAGGATGATAGGATGGCCAAGTACCAAGAATTGGTCAGAATAGAGATTAAGAAATTTGAAGTAGTGAGGATAGAACAGATTGGCAGGGAGGAAAACAGTAGAGCAGACGAACTAGCAGGCTTCGCTTCAATGGCAGATACTTCCATCCCTCATCCGTTGCTCATCGACTACTTACCAAGACCAAGCATTGAAGACCCCGAAGTAGAAGAGGTATGTTGCACCGAGCTAGGCCCCTCATGGATGGATCCCATCATATTGTTCTTAAAAGAAGGCGTCTTACCGGAAGAAAAGAAAGAAGCCAACAAAATTAGAGCAAAGTCGCAGCGATTTTGGCTTTCCCCATCTATGGCATTATACAAAAAATCCTTCTCAGGACCTTATCTAAAGTGTGTCCACCCCAGTAAAGTAGAAACATTCTTGTTCGAAATACATGAGGGGGTATGCGGAAGCCACCAAGGAGGAAGATCATTAGCTTACAGAGCCATTTCACAAGGATACTGGTGGCCATACATGCAAGCAGACTCGGAGAAGTATGTGAAGAAGTACGAGAAATGTCAGAAGTTCGCACATCAAATACATCAGCCGGCCAGAGAACTCCTACCATTGACCAGCCCATGGCCCTTTGCAATGTGGGGCTTGGACATAGTAGGACCACTTCCAACAGTGCCCGGAAACAGGAAGTTCTTTCTCGCAGCAACAGACTACTTCACAAAGTAGGTGGAAGCAGAAGCATTGACATCAATCAAGGAAAAAGATGTGAAAAAGTTCGTATGGCAAAATATCATTACACGATTCGACATACCTAAAGCCCTCATATCAGACAACGGCACCCAGTTTGATGGCAAAATCTTTAGAGGCTTTTGTGAAGAATACAAAATAGAGTTCTACAACTCTACACCGGCATATCCTCAAGCAAATGGTCAGGCAGAAGCATCAAACAAGGTAATATTGGATGGACTAAAGAAACGATTAGAAAAAGCCAAAGGCAAGTGGGCGGAAGAACTCCCTCATGTTTTATGGGCTTACCGCACCTCACCTCGACGGTCAACAGGAGAAACTCCATTCTCCTTAGCCTATGGTATGGAAGCAGCAATCCCACTCGAAGTCGGCCTGACTTAAATGGAGAAGCCATAACATTGGAGCTCGACCTTGTGGAAGAAAGAAGAGAAAGAGCACTGGTTCACATTGCCTTATACCAACAAGAGTTATCTAGGAAATACAACAAAACAGTGCATCCAAGACAATTCAAAATCGGAGATTGGGTACTGCGCAAAGTGATGGAAAACACATTGATACCAGGAGATGGCAAGTTAGGGCCCAATTGGAAAGGACCTTACAAAGTGGTCGGATTAGTCGGCAAAAGGGCATACCATCTGGAAGATGAGGACGGCAAAGCCATTCCAAGGCCATGGAACACTGCCAATCTCAAACTATTTTATTATTTTTAGCTTTTTTTACGAGTATGTGTAATTTTCCTTTCTCTCAATAAAACAAAGTCAATTCTTTTCAGCATAGTTGTTTTTTGTATGAAATTGTATTAGTGAGTTAGGGACATCAAAAGTAAGGTTGACTGGAAAAACCAATCTATAGGTCGGCTGGAAAAACCAACACCCCTCCTAAGCCTAGGATAAGGATCCAGGCTGCAGGACGTTTGGTCGGAATAACCAAAAATTTTATTCTAAGTTGGCTGGAAAAACTAACTTAGAAGTTGGCTGGATTAAACCAACACCCCTCCTAAGCCCATGATAAGGATCCAGGCTGCAGGATGTTTGGTCGAAATAACCAAACATTCTATCCTAAGTTGGCTGGAAAAACTAACTTAAAGGTTGGCTAGATTAAACTAACTCTTGTTGCTCCTCAGCCGAAGTAAGGGTATGGCTGAAGAGTGGTTGGCTGGATTAAACCAACTCTTGTTACTCTTCAGCCGAAGTAAGGGTATGGCTGAAGAGTGGTTGGCTGGATTAAACTAACTCTTAGTACTCTTTAGCCGACGTAAGGACATCGGCTAAAAGAGTGGTTGGCTGGATTAAACCAACTCTTAGTACTCTTTAGCCGACGTAAGGACATCGGCTAAAAAGTGGTTGGCTGGATTAAACCAACTCTTGATACTCTTTAGCCGAAGTAAGGGCATCGGCTAAAGAGTGGTTGGCTAGATTAAACCAACTCTTATTACTCTTCAGCCGAAATAAGTGTATAGGCTGAAGAATGGTTGACTGGATTAAACCATTCTTGGTACTCTTCAGCCGAAGTACGCATATCGGCTAAAGAGTGGTTGGCTAGTAAGGTCAGTCAGTTGGCGCAGGTAAGACCGAAATAAAGTATCTCGGTCGAAAAATAGTATGCTTCAAGTTACAGTTAGAAAGCATGCTCAAACAGGAAAGTAAACCAAGATTACAGTTGGAACAATAGAAGTCATTAAAAAGTCATTACAGGCTCAAGCATACAGATCAAACCGGAATGACAGTTAGCACAAAAGAAGATGATTTTCATTGATCAAAGTTCAGAGCAATTACAAGGGAAGGGCTTCCAGCACGGTTACAAGTCAAAGCAAAAAGAAGAAAAAGAAAAAATACAAAATCAGCTAAAAAGGTCATCTATTTCGACATCCAGCTCGGCATCAACCCGGAGTCCGGTTTCAAACGGAATTACAATCTGAGTTGGGAGCTCGGTCTCGGCCTGGAGCTCGATTTCAGCTGGTTGCTCAATGATCAGATCTTCTACCACAGGCTCCGCCCGAACTAATTGGTTAGCTGGAACATTGTTAACCGGAGTGTCAGTCGGCTCATTCTTTTCATCGTCGTCGTCAGACGCTTCAAGGAATTGCTTCTGTAGATCGGCTGCATACTCCGCCAGTGAGGCCGGAATAAAATACTGAGGAGCATTGAAGACCTCGGTGTCAGGACCGCAACCGAGCTGCTCCACGGCACCCCTCCAGCCGCACTTGAAGAACAAGTCCTTCGCAGCTTCACACTGCTGGATGTATGCAGCTTCGCCTTCCTTGAAGCCCTTCACCTCGGCATCTTCAGCTTTCTTCTTCAAAACGTTTATTTCGGCGTCCTTGACACCCTCAAGTTTCGCCAGTTCCCGCAAATACTTATCTTTCATCTCGGTTAGGGCTCTCTGTCTGACAGCATCGGCCGAAGCAACTAGGCCGGTCAGACGAGTCACCTCGGCCTCCAGCTCGGCCGTCCTCACTTGTTCTTGTTTGAGCTCGGCGGTTTTGGCTTCGGTCTCTGCCATGGCCTCCCTTGATGTTCTCCTGAGCTCCAACACCCGCTTGCGTGCAATGTGGTTCATCTGAATGGCCTGCAATAGAATAGAAACTTTCCTTTTTAGCCGAGCTGAAAGTAGGAAGAATTAGAAAGGTACAAAAGCAAAAGAGAGTGCTACCTACCAGGATCATGGATTTTGTTGAAGACCGGATGGCCTTCAGCTCGGTGTTTAGCTGATTGTGGGGCTCCATGTCCTTTGGAAGGCACACACTTTTGGCAAGGTTGAAGGCCAGTATGTGATCCTTCTCTGCAACCACCGAATCAGTTTCCTCAATATCTCGGTTCTGATAAGTGAGCTTCAGTGCCCACTTGGAGGTAGCTCGGTCAGATGGCTCTGGTTGCGGACTCGGTGGGTGGCTCGGTGGGAGGGTGGTTACGTCTTCATCAACTAACCGTTGTTCGATCTGGGTAGTCCGGGCGCGTTTAGTTCGGCGTGATGAAGAAGGCTATTGAGAAGGAAGGGCCACCACGGTCTCTTGAGTTTGGATTGGTGGCGGAACTTCGGGTCTGGTGGTTTCGGTCAGGAGGGCCCTGACTCTGTTCTTTTTTGCCATTTCTTGTTCAGCTGTCAGAGGGACAAAGTTAATTTGTGGCAAGGTGGGGTCCGGTTCAGGAGCGTCTTCCAACAAAAAGTCAATCACTCTAGCTTTTCGGCGACTGCTGTAACGGTATGTCGGCTCAAAATTAAGAAGTTTGGCCCAACTTCTTTCTGAAAAACGTAGTGCGGCACGAAGCATGTTCAAGTTGGGGTAACTATACAAAGATTGAAGATGGGCTGAATCTGCATAAACAAGACAAACTGTTAGTTCGATTCAAGAGCAGGTAACCAAAATAAAGCAAAGCATGCCAAAAATCGAAGTAATTATACTAGGTTTTCCTTTATTCCAGTTTATACTTCGGCCAGGGATCTGGGCTTACTGGTCTTCAAAATTGCCAGACACCCAGAAAAAGTCATCATCGTTTAAGTCCTTATCTGGCGTATCTTTTATTATTTTTTCTCTGCGGCGGCGTATCCTAAGGTAGTAGACCCAGCCGTCATCTTTGGAGCCAATGGAGTATTGGTAGAGTATTTCGGCTAGACCGAGGTTAAGACCGGCTCGGTAGTTTAGTTCAGCTATTCCCATTATTATACGGTAAGAATTGGTGAAAAGCTGAGTTGGGCATATTCTGGTTTGTCTTAGGAATTCACAAATCAAGGGTTGAACGGGGAATCTTAGTCCGGTTTCAATTATTGATAGGAGGGTGAAAGGTACATAGCCCTGTTTTTCCCATGGAAGGGTATCTTGTTCGGCCAGAATAAGCTGGACGTCGTCAGGGATGTTGTAATCCCTTTGGAATTCGGCCAGGCCACCAGGGGTTTCTACCAAAAACCTATACTTCCCCATTTATTTTTTTAAGTTATGGATAATTTAGTTCGGTCACAAAATTGTGCTCAGTAACTCGGTTGAGCGCGCAGTGGAGTGCCTGGGCAACCTAAGTCTGCAAAGTGGAAAACAAAGGGGTTAAGCACAGATCATTGGACCGTGCTACAAAATAAAAGCAAGAATAGGAGTCCTACTTCGGCTATGTAGATGCTACAGGTTCTGTCTCGGTTTCAACAAGATGCTTAGTAGCTCGGATTGAGCAGGGGGTTCGATAGCTCGGTCTTGGCAAGCGATTCGTTATCTCGGTTAAAGAGAAGGCTCAGTCAGACTGGTTGAGCCTCTAGGGGCAGCTTTCTGAGTTCGGTCTAAAAACTTAGAAAGCTGGCTTAGCCCCAAAGACCTAGCTCGGTCGAAAGATAAGGTTTCAGTATGCTATGTTCGGACTTAGTTCGGTTTGTTTACCTCGGCTAAGGTCTATCAAGAAAAGGTTTGACTTATTGAAACTACTGGTACGAGTGTTAGTTCGGTTGTATAGTCTGGTCTCACTGGCATCAAACTACAAACGGTTTACTAGTTCGGTTATGTGTAATTTTGGATCAAAAGCAGTGTTCTACAGGTTATTTCATGAATACCTGAGGATTATACTAACATAGTGTTTTCAGAAGAAGCAAAGCAAATGGAAAGAATGTATTTTACAAAAACACACAAAACAAAGTACGAAAACAAGGAAAGCAAGATAGAGGTACAGTGCTTACCAGATGAATAGGCAAGAACTGGAGATGGAAGTAGAAAATGGCAGCAAGCACGAGCTTCATAATTGCAGAGGATGGAGAACAATGGAGGCAAAAAGAGAGAGAAGAGCTTGAAAACAGTAAAAATGATCGATGAGGGTGATTCAAAGGATGAAAGGGTTGTTTTGTGGAAAGAGAAGGGGCAAAAGGCGGGAACTGTTCAAATTTTGCGGAGTACGAGGGCGGCGCGACAGCTGCAATAAGCCAATATCAGCATGCCACGTGTCATAGGGATAAGAATCGATTCAGTTTCTGTGATTGAAGGGACGTTGTGACCGGACAAGCACAACTCGGCTTAGGTTTAGCTCGGTTGAGAGAGTTTTAGCTCGGTTGGAAAGGCTAAAGGGTTTTTTTAGCTCGGTTGAAAAGGTAAAACTTTAGCCCGGTTTATAGACAGGTAATCCCTATCATGCTACACAGATGGGATTAAGGGGCAATTGAGAGGGTAATTTATATGCAAAATTGGGCCGAGCTGGGCCTTTATGGGCCTCAGTACGAAGGGCTGAGTAAAGAGGCCATAAAGTTACTCCGGTCTTGAAGAGGCTTAAAGTTAGCCCAATCTCAAGCCCAGAAGGTAGACCGGTCCGAGTTACTCTTGATGTTAGTCCGGTTGAAGGACGCTTTGTAGTTAGACCGGTTTAAGGATGCGTTGAACTTATATCGGTTAAGGCACAATATGGTTAGTCCGGTCTAAAAGCCTTGCTAGAAGTTAGATCAATTTAGACTTAACACTATTGACAATGGAGGAACTGGAGTAAGATCACTGAAGGTAGAACCGAACTAACGATAGTTCGATCTACTCTGTGGCTCGGCGTGATCATGATTACTTTGGTCATATTGGAGTTCGGCCATGGTAAAACCATCTCACTTGGTTTAAGCAGTGAGGGGGTGTTGGAGGATAAACATTATCTTTCAGGAGTATGAATCCTAGGAGGACTCTACATAGAGGAGTAAGAGTCCTACTTGGATTGTGCCACCCTGAACCTATAAAAGCTCACAAACATCACCTATGAAGAGGTAACACAACTTTGTTTTCTAGATACACAGAGCTTTTGTCTATTTGTCAAACTTACTGACTTAGGCATCGGAGAGGTTTCCGGTACACACCTGCCGGCTAGTTCACGTTTATGTTTTCAGGTAATAAAGTGACGTCGTACAGAGGAGTGCAGACTTGATCAACAGGATTATACGAGAAAATTTATTTCTTTCCCGTACATATATTTTCTAATATTTTAAATAAAAAAATATTTTCAGAATTTTTTGAATTTTTTAAATAAAAAAAATTGTTTTTTTCAATAATTGTTTTTTTAGATTGAATTTTAAAAAGAGTTTAGTTATGAGTTTTGAATAGAATTTTTAATAGAGTTTTGAGTTACATGTTTGGTTATGAGTTACAAGTTTTTGAATTAAATTTTAAAAATTATTTTCAAAACTTACAACCAAACAACTTTTCTTATTTCAAAATTCATTTAAAAAATTCAAATCTCAATTCAAAATTCAATTCAAAACTCTTGTCAAAACTCATATAATCAAACAAAATTTTCTCTTCTCAAATCATGATTCAACAACTCACAAACTCAAAATATAATTCCATTCTCAAATCATAATTCTAAAACTAAACCAAACACTACCTTAAGTTCTATACCCGAAAAAGTGTAATGACCCGACCCAAATGTATATATCGTGTTATTTTTTATCAGTCACAATTGTGTATTGTTTACACTCTGCTGAGTGTTTGAACAAAATCGAACTCGACACAATTCTCCAAATAGTTCTAGCACAAAATGTACATAGTATATCAAATAAACTTTCAATACATATATATTCGAAATAAATACATAATCAGTTTAAAAAAAAAAACACGAAATCCACATATCTCTAATGGAGTGCCCAAAGGAATGATGTGGTTGTTACAATAATTTTACATACTTTTCTTGTTTGAAAATATTAAAAGAGAGTTTTCCAATGCCAACAGACCAGACATCAACACCACTTTTTGCTGATTAATCACAAAAGAGAAAATGGATAGTAGAAGATGTAGCGTAGCATGCGATGGTTCAAGGAAGTTGGTAGAAAGAGTAGAATCAACAGCGTGGAAAGGGCAAGGACAAAGGTTAAGCCCATGATCAAAATAACATAAGAAAGCCAATTAAGGTTGCTCACCACCAGATAAACACCTGTCATGAATGATATTGCGAGCATCATAAGAGCTCCTCCAAACAACGGCGAAGCCAATTTCAAGGAAACATGAACGAGATTAAGATCTCCCAACTGTGCCCATATGAGCAAAACAGCAACAATAATGGAACTACACATAGCTACAGCATTAGCGATCACGAATACTTGAAATGCAGACTTTTTTACCATAAGTGCCATGCCCTTGTGAGTTTCAGAGTAGTCATATCCACCTGGAACAGTGATGCCAGCCGCAAAGGTCACAGTGATAATAATTGTTGCCACCAACAGGAGAGTGTTAATCCTACTAGTAGGATTTTAAAATTCTACGATTGATGCAATGCAAACCGACAATTGACTTTGATTAGCTAGTCTTCACTAATGTCTACATCATGATTATAAAAATTCCAATTATGATACTAAATGACTTTGACTAGCTAGTCTTCACCGATATCTACAGTATGGTTATTAAAATTCCAATTTTGCTAGTAAAATTTTAAGATTCTACAATCTTAGTTAGATCAAATGATTCGAATCATAGTAAGATTTTAAATATTATAGAATCTTAAAATTATTACGATTCTAGTTATAAAATCATATAGAATTACACTAGGATCCTAAATCTATTACGATCTTGATCCTATCAAATTTTTTTTCTTATCAGTTATTTCTTATATATTTATATATATGTGTATATCTATATAAAAAATTTGGCTATAAATTATTTTTTTAAGCATCTCATCTAATTTATATTATCATAAAAGATACATTATATCAAATTTATCATGAGTGATCAGGCCACAGGTCCATGTTATAGACTTTTAAGGGGATAGATTCAAGCGCCTTTCGTTTGGGTCATAAGGACAGACACATATTTTGCTTGGGTTAGGCATTATCTGTACAAATTATGCCCCCATAACTTCTCTCTTCAAACCCTTGTTCACCTCTTTCTCTTTATCTTCAAACCTTTAGCCAATAACCTCTCTCTCTCTCTCTCTTCAAACCCCCATCTTCAACTTTATAGAAGGTTGAGGAAGCAAATTTGCTGTGGAAAAAGCTTTGTTGCGATAGATCTGATTATCAAAGGCCAAAGTAGAAGCCTTAATTTTTTACTAGATCATTTTCAGATCTATACAAAATACATGGTTTTGGGTTTTGAATTTTGGAGTTTTGGATCAAAAGTGGCGTTAAGGAATCAGACCATCTTGTATAGATTCAATTAGCCCTTAAACTATAATCTAAGTTTAAGATCCAAGCCAATTTCATTATCTTCTTTTTGATCTTTCTTGGATTTATCATGGTTCTTGTTCCAAGGACTAGGGAAGAAGAAAGGTTCTTTTTTCAACTCAACATGTTCTTCGAAGAAATCTTCCCATTCAAACGATGAAACCCGACTCAATTTTTGCCCCCTCCTCATGCACTATTTTCGCCTTCTTCTTTTTCTTTCTTCATCGTCATCTTAATCTTTATCTCCTGATCTCCATTTTTTTCAATTAATTTCTTCTGCGATGTCGAGCTTCCCCAAAGCTTCTTATAAGCGCCAAAGAACTTCTCCATCTTCTTATCATCTTCTTCCTCCTCTAGTTCATCTCCTCCTCCTCTATTATTAATCCTCATCTTGTTCTTCTCATTTAAATCCATTTTTTTCTACCGCCAACATTAGAGAGAGAGAGAGAGAGAGAGAGTGGAATTGTTTCAATAGATAAAAAAGTGTCCCTGTTTCTAAGTACACCTTATTTCAACAGATAGAAAAATTACGATATTTCCTTGTTGAATTGTTGTTTCAATAGATAAAATAAAAATGTGAACATATATGTTAAAATGATTTGGATAGATGGGTTCAAAAAATTGAATAGATCCAAATAAAATTTGAACAAATAAGTTTAAAAAATGTGGATAGATAGGTTAAAAAAATCAAATAGAAAAAATAAAAATTTAATCATATAGATTCAATTTGGACAAATAAGAAACAATTAGAACATATATATTAAAAATATTTCAACAGATAGATTAAAAACATTAAAACAATTTTGATAGATAGATTAAAAGTATGTTAAAAATTCAAGGTTAAAAAATAATTTGAATAGATAGATTACGTGTAAAAACAATTTGGACAGATAGGTTAAAAAATTGAACAAATATGTTAAAAATTTGAAGAGATAGATAAAATTTATATAGATAGATAATATTTATGAAACTAAAATTTTTAAACCCTTAGCACATGGGTTATAGCAATTCTAGTTTCTATGTGACCCTTTTATTATTTTGGATTCAGGATTTCATGTCTTAAATGGCTATTCTTGTCTTCTTTCATCTTATTCCTTGTTGAGTTTGGTTATTGAAGTGTCTTGGTCGCGTTCGAAACAGGTTTGGGAGTTGGTTTTTCAAAAATGTTACTGCCCAGATTTTGGCTTGTTCGCTCGAGCGAACTTTTTTGCGTTTGAGCGGTCTTGGCTCAAGCAGTCCTTTTTGCACTCGAGCGGTTCGTTTCTATCTACAAAACTTCGGAGAGGGTATCATTGTGCACTCAAGCGGTAACTTTGTTTGCTTAAGCGGTCTCACTTATTATGCCTAGTCGCTTTGGCAGTGTTTTGGTCACTCAAGCGGTCTACGTATATATCAGTTCGTAAAAGCCACTTTTTGGATCACTTTTTTATCTCTCTCTCTAAACAGTTCAAAACCCCAAATTTTCTTCTTCTCTCTCTAGAAACCATCTTTAAACCTCAAATAGACTGTCATCTATTGGTTTCTACACCATTGTCCTTTGGGAAAAAGACTAGAGCACACCGAAAGCTTCCATTTGATAGGAACAAAATTCGTTTTCAACTTCTTCGAGTTTCAACCCTTGTTCTTCTTTGTCCTTGTCTTGGAGGTAGGGATTCTTGGACCTTTTGTATGGTTTTTAATTTAGTTATTTGCTTTTCTAAACAATATTGTGATTTTTGGGACTTGAACAAAAATCTAGGGTTTTGGCTTGAAATCAAAAGAAGAGTTTTCAAATGGATTATTGAAAATGGTTGTGGGGTTGTTAAGTATGATTGAGTTATGTCCAAATGGTGGTTTTCAATACTTGGAATTGATTTTTAAAGAAAATGGGATTTTGTCCTAAAATCTTGGATACTTGGTTTTGTTAAAAGGAAATGGAAATGATGTTGGGCTTTGTGAAATTGGAATGATGATGATGATGATGGTGGAGTTGGATATGTATTATCGCTTTTATATTGAAATTTTGAAAGTATATCTTTATTGGAAATTAGTTGTTTGATTAGAGATATCTATTTTGGATTATCGGTGGATGATAGCTATGACTGTTGTAAAAATTGCATGAGGATTAGATGAGTCAAAACTAATTTCTCATTCATGTGTATTAAGCATTGTTGCATACTTAACACATTGAAAAATGTATATTGTTTTGTGAAAAAGGTGTGAATACCTTGGTGAATCTAGGTAGAAGGTGTGGTTGTGGTATTATGTTGGCCTGTGTGTCCTTGGTGAGAGTCCAGAAACCTGCGCGGTTAGGTGCCGATCCTTTTTGTTAGTACCGGTAAAATAGCTTTGGTAGTGCTTGCACTACAAGAATTTTTACTTTTGGCGACTAAATTTTTAGTCGCCAAAAGTTAATTTTTAGTCGCCGAAGGGTTTCAGTGACTAAATTATTTGGTTGCAAAAGTAGTCATCGAAGAATTGTCGGTGAAGGTCATTAGCGACTAAAGCCAAAGGTATTCAATTTCTGACTAAATTTTTGGTCACCAAAAGATTGGACATTAAATTAAATTACTACATTTTCGACGACCAAACTGTTAGTCGCCTAAAGTCTCACATTTTTAGCTACTAAAATTTTAGTCGGCAAAGAATTCTTTTTTTAGCTACTAAAAATTTGGTCGCCTAAAGTCCCACATGATTGGCTACTAAAATTTTAGTCAGCAAAGAACTCCTATTTTAGCTACTAAATATTTGGTCGCCTAAAGTCCCACATTTTTAGCTACTAAATTTTTAGTCGGCAAAAGTGTTTTTATTCTTTAGCTTTTGTTTTTAGCTACCAAATATTTTAGTCGTCAAATGTTTAATTTTCTTTTGGCTACAAAACTTTTAGTAGCCAAATGTCTATTTTTTTTATTTTTCTTTTTGCTACAAAACTTTTAGTTGCCAAATGTCTTTTTTTTTTTTTTTTTGGCTACAAAACTTTTAGCCGCCCAAAGTATTTTCCCAATTTCTTTTTAGGTACTAATTGTTTAGTCTCCAAAAACATGATATTATGTTTTATCGCAAAATTATAATTTCTCAACAACTTGTCTATATTCCATGTAAGCTGTAATATGTATATAAACAAAATAATACATACTATCAATCATTCCACAATCTGCATCCATATACAAAAAATAAATAAGTTTAAATGTCAAAGTCCATACAAACCAACTATTGTCTAAACTAAAATAATAATTCCATACAAAATATGTCATACAAAAATCAAAGTCCTCTGTATACAAAAAAATACATTTACTACCAAGCGAAATTACCATTTGGCATGGTACAAATTACCATCGTAATCTGTACCACGACAAAAATTTTTCTATAGACCATGACAAAAGGTCTTATATGTACGCCGACAAATGGTCATATATATATACCAGGACAGAAGGTGATCTATGTACCACGACAAAAGTTTTTCAATAGACCATGTCAAAAGATCATATATGTACGCCGACAAATTAATGGTCATATATGTACCACGACAGAAGGTGATCTATGTACCATGTTAGTCATTATCTATTGATTGCCAAAAGTTTTCTGAATTAGTAATAGTGAACTACACAAAAGCTGAGGACGACAAAAGTGTTATATTAGTTCTATACAAAACTGAAAATTCTTCTCCATACACCAATATGGATTATCCACAAGTCCACGCAACAAATCCATCTACAAAAAAAATAAAAAAACACAACTAAATATCAATCCAGTCAGCCATGGGGAATACTAAATAGCAATCCAGTCAGCCATAGGAAATATGTTCTAAAATGCATATAAGGTAGAACAATCGAGAAATATCTTCTTGGAAATAAAGGAAAGTATAGATATATGTACCATGCAATATTTATTCCAACCAATTGCACAAACAATCTAATATGTAATTTCATCGTCCTATAAATATATAAAGGTAGTTATTAGAATATGTTGATGTTATTTTCATAAAGTTGTCGCTCTTTAAACTAAATGTTGCAAGTTTTTCGACTACGTGTAAGGCGCTTTCGGCTCAAACTCCAAGCCTACAGGTCCTAATTGCATTCCATCAGTTGTCACAGGTCGTCAATGTCATGGAAAAGTAGTCTGTGAGAGCCACAAGGTGGTTCGGGGGCTGTTATGAATTTTCATCCCCAAAACGCTTTTTTTCGACTAAGTTTAGGGCGTATTCGGCTCTAACTCCCTACCTATGGGTCCGAATTACATTCCGTCAGTTCTCACAAGTCCTATTTGTCATGGGGAACCTGTCCATGTGAGCCACATGGTGGTTCGGGGGCTGTTTTGAATTTTCACCCCCGAAACGCCCTTTTTCGACTAAGTTTTGGGAGTATTTGGCTCTAACTCCCTACCTACGGGTCTGAATTACATTCCGTTAGTTCTCACAAGTCCTATTTGTCATGGGGAACCTGTCCGTGTGAGTCACATGGTGGTTTCAGAGCTGTTTTGAATTTTCGCCCCAGAAACGCTCTTTTTTGAGTAAGTTTTAAGCGTATTTGGCTCTAACTCCCAACTTCTGGGTCCGGTTTACATTCCATCAGTTGTCACAGGTCGTAAATGTCATGGAAAAGTAGTCCATGAGAGCCACAAGGTGGTTCGGGGGCTGTTATGAATTTTCGTCCCCAAAATGCTTTTTTTTGACTAAGTTTAGGGCGTATTCGACTCTAACTCCCTACCTACGGGTCCGAATTATATTCCGTCAGTTCTCACAAGTCCTATTTGTCATGGGGAACCTGTCCGTGTGAGTCACACGATGGTTCGGGGGCTGTTTTGAATTTTTGCCCCCGAAACGCCCTTTTTCGACTAAGTTTAGGGAGTATTTGGCTCCAACTCCCTACCTACGGGTCCGAATTACATTCCGTTAGTTCTCACAAGTCCTATTTGTCATGGGGAACCTATCCGTGTGAGTCACATGGTGGTTCCGGAGCTGTTTTGAATTTTCGCCCCAGAAACGCTCTTTTTTGAGTAAGTTTTAAGCGTATTTGGCTCTAACTCCCAACTTATGAGTCCGGTTTACATTCCGTCAGTTGTCACAAGTCTTATTTGTCATGGAGAAACTCTCCGTGAGAGCCACAAGGTGGTTCTGTGGCTGTTATGAATTTTCGCCCCCGAAACGCTCTTTTTCGACTAAGTTTAGGGTATATTCGGCTCTAACTCCCTACCTACGGGTCCGAATTACATTCCGTTAGTTCTCACAAGTTCTATTTGTCATGGAAAAATTGTCCGTGTGAGTCACACGGTGGTTCGGGGGTTGTTTTGAATTTTCGCCCCCGAAATATCCTTTTTTAACTAAGTTTATGGCGTATTCGGCTCTAACTCCCTTCCTACGGGTCCGAATTACGTTCCGTTAGTTCTAACAAGTCCTATTTGTCATGGGAAACCTGTCCGTGTGAGTCACATGGTGGTTCAGGGGCTGTTTTGAATTTTCACCCCTGAAAAACGCTTTTTCGAGTAAGTTTTAGGTGTATTGGTTGCAAGACAAACATTATGAAGATAATAGTAACAATTCCCTTCAATGAACAGGAAATGTACTAACATTTATAGGTTCAAAATAGGAAGTTGCGAATACCCCAAACTATGAATCATTCAACAATATATGACATTTGGCAAATATAATACGGTTTCATAACTAGAACAGAAAAATTACATCAGATAATTCAGAATCATTTGATTAATTCCATTTTATGAGCATAGGTTATGCAGTTTAAGCCACATGTAGTATGCTACAAGTACCTACACGTACCAAAGGTTGATTGTTGACATTGTGGAAACAGGAGCCCGGACACAAGGGTTTCATTTTTGACACACTTTAGTGCCTATTATGATGCAGGGACAGAACATACCTTTGTGTCAAGCTGCATCTCTCTAGTATTTTCTGTAACAAGGCATGCACCGTGGGCCTTCAGCAATTCCACACTGTAGACACCCTATTTTTGACCGACCTTAAGACTCAGGCGTCATCGATTGAGCGCTCGGTGATAGTGCTTGTTGTGCTCGTTTCGAGTTTTCGGAGTTTTGGCCGAGCGCCTTGTCCCCGGGCCTCTTAACTCTTTTTGCTTCGGCTCGGTTTGCAGACCAGGCCTTGTTTCTCTTCCCTGAGGGAGGGAGAGGTCTTGTAGACCATCTCTTTGTGGCCGTAGACCACTTTTCCCATTTGGAGACTAGTTTTGGATTTTCGGAGCCTTCGGCCACGTGCCTTGTCTCGGGACTGCTTAACGTTCTCTGTTTGGCGTGGTTTTTGAACCACACCTTGTTTCCTTGGCCTAGAGGGCCACTGTGGTTTGGGAGAGCACTTTTGTGGTCGTAAACCACTTTTGGTGCTTGTTAGTTAGTTTTCGAGGCTCCTGGCCGCGCGTTTTGCCTCCCGAACTTTCGTCTTGCATCCGTTTTGGTTTGTTTTTGGTACAAACCTTAGTTTCCTTGTTTGGAAGGTGGTACAAGGGTGGGAGACCAGTTTTTTTCCTTGGAGACCACTTTTCTTCCCGCCAGCCAGTTTTCTGATCTGACAACTGGTCTCCTTGGTCTTTGAGCCATCTTTTCTAGTCGACCACCCCACCCTTGGCTTGTTTTCAGTATGCCGATCATCTCCCACCATGGCCGACCACTTGTTGTCTTGGGAGACCACTTGTGGTGGTCAGCCGACCACTTGAAGTAGCTGGCCGACCACTTCAAGTGGTCGACTACTTTTTGCCACCAGTTTGGAGATATTTTCCTCCAGCTGGCACAGCTGGAGGGCACAGAAGCTATCCTTCATACACGTGTACGGAGGGATTGCCTTGAACCTTAGCTTTTCCAAGAAGCTTTGCTTTTGGTTCTCTATAAGAGAGAACCATCTCCTCCCTCCTCTAGGTTCAGAAAAAAAAGGGCTTGAGTGATACATATAGTTTTGTATCTATACTTCTTCATTTTGCTCTTGTTTTGTGTTCAAAGGTGTCATTTTGTCTTACTTTAACACACAAACACACACTCAAACACCATCCTTTTGCTACTGAGGTGCTTAAGAGCTGGTTTTGGTGTTCTTGGGTTAGTTTGAGCTTGAAAAACCTGCTGGAGTTGCAGCCTTGAAGAAGTTCATCAAGGGTGAGTCTTTAACCCTTAAAACCCCCATCTTTTCTTAAGCTTTTGAGCCCTTTTGCATGATTTTTTAGAACTGAGTCTTAACTACAAAAAGTTTTGATTTTTGGTCCTTAAGATCTTTGTTTAGGTCACTTTTGTGTTTGGGGTTGTTTACCCCCTCTTAGGCCTTGTTTGGCCTTGCTTTTGTGCCTTCTCTTTAAGCTTTGGGATCACCTTTGCATGGCCTTTCTACCACTGAAATCCAGAGGATTTTTAGTGGTGGAGAGGAGGTTTTGAGGTCCCAAAAAGGAGAGGGTTATCCCCTCTCCTTGTGTCTTCAATACTTGTCTTCATTAGCCTCATGTGTGAGCATGTTTGTTAAGTTTATGTTGGCCATGTCTTAGCTTCTATTTGTGGTTGTTTTACTATGGCATGCCACTGTTTTTGCTTGGTTTGGTCATCCCTTACATGCCTTATACACTTGTAGTGTAAATCTCACAAACTAGTCTTGTATGCTTCATGAGGTAGCATGTCATTCTAGCTTACGTTGAGTCCATTTCAGCATGTTCTTGGGCTTGTTTTACCATGTCATACATTTCTAGGGTTTGGTTTGGTCACCCTTTGCATGCTCCTTGCACTTGTAGTGCATTTTCATGAAATAGCCTAACATGTATCATGTTTTAACATGTCATTCTAGCATGCTTTTGGCTTAAATTCATGAAGCTTTTGTCTATGTTTTAACATGCTTTAGCTCTGATTTTTGTTGTTTTGGCCATGCATGACTTGCTTTGTATAGCCATAGTTCAATCTAGCTTGTTAGCTTTGTGCACCAAGTCCATTAGCATGCTTTACTTGGACTATTTGAATGATTTGGCATCATTTATTATGTGATTTCAGTCAATGTTTCATGGTCTTGCACTTGCATTTGTCACTTATTCAATGCGTTGGAGGGTTTCCCCATTTATGTCTTAACACGAGTCATTGTGTATGCCTTCATGCCATAGCTTGCGAGCCATCATTTCAATGTGTTTTTTGGGGTTATTATGCCATGATATAACTCTGATTTTTGTTGCTTAAGTCATCCTATGCTTGGTCTTAATAGGTGTAGTGTAATCTATCTTATTTGCCTTGTATGCATCATGCCTTATGCCCTTCATGCTAGCTTATTTTGGCTTCCTTCCAATCTTGTTTTAGACTTATTTTAACATGTTCTAGGACTATTTTGGGTTTCCTTGATCACATGCTTCATGTTTTGCATACTTGCGGTACAAGTGCTCTTGCTTGCTTCAAGCTTTGAGTACCTTTGCATGCTTCATTTGTGTTGTGTACATGATTTGGCATCATCTAACATGACATTTCAGAGCTTTTAGCATTGCCATGTTCCCACTTCATTCACTCTTTAAGTGTCTTTGAGTGTTGTGCATTGTTGCCTAGTTTATGGCTTAGCTTGTATGCTTGCATGCCTAGGTCTTTGAGCCCTCATCTCAGCATGTGTTAGGTCCATGTTTTGACCTACTTAAGCTCTATTTGTGGTTGGTTCATGCATATTTTCCATGTATTGCATGCCTCCTTTGTAGTCCTCTTTAATACCCTTCATGATTTAGGACCTTTGCATGCTATACTTGTGCTTGTTTGAATGATTTGACATCATTTCTTACTTAATTTCAGTGCATTTAGTGTTGTTACACTTCCATGTTTATCACTCCTTGAGCCCTCTTGAGAGTTGTGCTCTTAGGCCTAGTTGGTTGGCCAATGCATTGTGCATGCTTACCTTCCCTTTTGTGCCTTTATTTTCATCATTATGGCTACTAATTTGGGCATGGCTGAGGCCTATCCATTTTGGTTTAAGTCCATTGTGCATTGTGTATGCCATGTTGTTCGCATGTTGATTCATCGCATTGTGTATGCCAAATTGTTCTTAGCATTGAGCATTGTGCATGCCATTAGCCTTGTTAGGTTGTTCATGTTGCATTGCATGTTTGTATGCTTATTCTTTGCATGTGGTTTGCATGCTTGTATTGTTGCATTGCATGTTTGCCTGCTTGAGTCGCATTGTGCATGCCATGTTATGTGTTGCATTGTGTTTGGAATAGGTGTTAGTCTAAACATGGGAAAAGATAGACGTTTCATACTTGAAGTGATGAAACGTGCCTTAATTTCCAGTCGCCGACGCCCTTGATCATACATGATAGAGTTTTAGGCTTTATGTGTTTACTTGTGCATTCATTTTTATATTGAATTGTGCAACTTCGCCTCTCGGCCATCATGCATGGAAATGCACGATTGCTGTCAAAGAGGGGCAACTGTAGACACCCCATTTTTGATCGACCTTAAGACTCAGACGTCATCGATTGAGCGCTCGGTGATAGTGCATGTTATGCTCGTTTTGAGTTTCTGGAGTTTTGGCCTAGTGCCTTGCCCCCAGGCCTCTTAACTCTTTGTGCTTCAACTTGGTTTGCGGACCAGGCCTTGTTTCTCTTCCCTGAGGGAGGAAGAGGTCTTGTTGACCATCTCTTTGTGGTCGTAGACCACTTTTCATGGTTGTAGACCACTTTTTCCGTTTGGAGACTAGTTTTCGATTTTCGGAGCCTTCAGCCTCGTGTCTTGTCTCGGGACCGCTTAACGTTCTCCGTTTGGCACGGTTTTTGAACAACACCTTGTTTCCTTGGCCTAGAGGGCCACTTTGGTTTGGGAAACCACTTTTGTGGTCGTAAACCACTTTTGGTGCTTGTCAGCTAGTTTCCGAGGCTCTCGGCTGCGCGCTTTGCCTCCCGAACTTTCGTCTTGCATCCGTTTTGGTTTGTTTTTGGTACAAACCTTATTTTCCTTGTTTGGAAGGTGGTACAAGGGTGGGAGACCAGTTTTTTTCCTTAGAGATCACTTTTCTTCTCGCCAGCCAGTTTTCTGATCTGACAACTAGTCTCCTTGGTTTTTGAGCCATCTTTTCTGGTTGACAACCCCACCCCTGGCTTGTTTTCAGTGTGCAGATCATCTCCCACCAAAGCCGACCACTTCTTGTCTTGGGAGACCACTTGTGGTGGTCAGCTGACCACTTACAGTAGCTGGCCAACCACTTCAAGCGGTCAGCTGCTTTTTGCCACCATTTTGGTTCTCTATAAGAGAGAACCATCTCCTCCCTCCTCTAGGTTCAGAAAAAAGGGCTTGAGTGATACATATAGTTTTGTATCTATACTTCTTCATTTTGCTCTTGTTTTGTGTTCAAAAGTGTCATTTTGTCTTACTTTAACACACAAACACACACTCAAACACCATCATTTTGCCACTGAGGTGCTTAAGAGCTGGTTTTGGTGTTCTTGGGTTGGTTTGAGCTTGAAAAACCTGCTGGAGTTGCAGCCTTGAAGAAGTTCATCAAGGGTGAGTCTTTAACCCTTAAAACCCCCATTTTTGCTTAAGCTTTTGAGCCCTTTTGCATGTTGTTTTAGGACTAACTCTTAACTACAAAAAGTTTTGATTTTTGGTCCTTAAGATCTTTGTTTAAGGTCACTTTTGTGTTTGAGGTTGTTTACCCCCTCTTAGGCCTTGTTTGGCCTTGCTTTTGTGCCTTCTCTTTAAGCTTTGGGATCACCTTTGCATGACCTTTCTACCACTGAAATCCAGAGGACTATCTAGAGGATTTTTAGTGGTGGAGAGGAGGTTTTGAGTTCCCAAAAAGGAGAGGGTCATCCCCTCTCCTTGTGTCTTCAATACTTGTCTTCATTAGCCTCATGTGTGAGCATGTTTGTTAAGCTTATGTTGGTCATATCTTAGCTTCTATTTGTGGTTGTTTTGCTGTGGCATGCCACTATTTTTGCTTGGTATGGTCATCCCTTGCATGTTTTATACACTTGTAGTATAAATCTCACAAACTAGTCTTGTATGTTTCATGAGGTAGCATGTCATTCTAGCTTATGTTGAGTCCATTTCAGCATGTTCTTGGGCTTGTTTTACCATGTCATACATTTCTAGGGTTTGGTTTGGTCACCCTTTGCATGCTCCATACACTTGTGGTGTAATTCCATGAAATAGCCTAACATGCATCATGTTGTAACATGTCATTCTAGCATGCTTTAGGCTTAACTTGAAGAAGATTTTGTTCATGTTTTACCATGTTTAAGGTCTGATTTGTGTTGTCTTGGTCATGCATGCTATGCTTTGTATAGCTATAGTACATTCTAGCTTGTTAGCTTTGTGTATCAAGTCCACTAGCATGCCTTACTTGGACTATTTGAATGATTTGGCATCATTTATTATATGATTTCAGTCCATATTTCATGCTCATGCACTTGCATTTATCATTCATTCAATGCGTTGGAGGGTTGGCCCCTTTATGTCTTAATATGGGTCATTGCCTATGCCTTCATGCCTTAGCTTGTGGGCCATCATTTCAGTGATTATTTGGGGTTATTTTTCTATGATATAACTTTGATTTTTGTTGCTTAAATCATCCCATGCTTGGTCTTAATAGGTGTAGTGTAATCCACCTTATTTGCCTTGTATGCACCATGCCTTATGCCCTTCATGCTAGCTTGTTTTGGCTTTCTTCCATGTATGTTTTAGTATCATTTTGGTATGATCTAGGACTGTTTTAGGTTGCCTTTGCCATATCCTTCAAGCTTTGTATAGCTGTAGTGCAATTGGCCTTGCTAGTTTCGTGTTTTGTTGACTCATGCATGCTATCTTTGAGCTATTTAGATGATTTGGCATCATTTAATACTTCAAAAGCTTTTAGCATTGCCATGTTCCCACTTCATTCACTCTTTAAGTTTCTTTGAGTGTTGTGCATTGTTGCCTAGTTTATGGCTTAGCTTGTATGCTTGCATGCCTAGGTCTTTGAGCCCTCATCTCAGCATGTGTTAGGTCTATATTTTGACCTACTTAAGCTCTGTTTGTGGTTGGTTCATGCATATTTTTCACGTATTGCATGCCTCCTTTGTAGTCCTCTTTAATACCCTTCATGCTTTAGGACCTTTGCATGTTATACTTGAGCTTGTTTGAATGATTTGACATCATTTCTTACTTAATTTCAGTGCATTTAGTGTTGTTACACTTCCATGTTTATCACTCCTTGAGCCCTCTTGAGAGTTGTGCTCTTAGGCCTAGTTGGTTGGCCAATGCACTGTGCATGCTTACCTTCCCTTTTGTGCCTTTATTTTCATCATTATGGCCACTAATTTGGGCATGGCTGAGGCCTATCCATTTTGGTTTAAGTCCATTGTGTATTTTGTATGCCATGTTGTTCGCATATTGATTCATCGCATTGTATATGCCATATTGTTCTTAGCATTGTGCATTGTGCATGCCATTAGCCTTGTTAGGCTGTTCATGTTGCATTGCATGTTTGTATGCTTATTCCTTACATGTGGTTTGCATGCTTGTATTGTTGCATTGCATGTTTGCGTGCTTGAGTCGCATTGTGCATGCTATGTCACTACTGGAAATGAGGGTTTTAGCGGCGTTTTTTAAACGCCGCTAAAGGTCACAAAAACGCCATCAAAAACTTTTGTGACGTTTAGCAGCAAATGCCGAAAGATGTGGCCGTCGCTATAACTGTGTGACGCTTTTAGAAACATCTCTATACTACTATAGGCGGCGTTCAATGCCGCTAAAAGTTATATTTAGTGACGTTTTTAAAATGCCGTCTTATCTCTTTTCACCAAAGAAAAATCCAACCGTTTAGCGACGTTTTTAGAAACGCCGTGATAGCCCTTTTTTCTAAAAAAAAAAAATTGTGCTGATTTTATGTTATTGAACTAAAAAAATACCGATAATAAAACTAAAAAATAGCACTAATATGAAATAATAACTCTCATTCACATAGTAAAATCTTATCAAATGATAGTCCACAATCATTGTGCAAAAAAAAAAAATATTCACACACAAATCATTTGAACAACATTAAGGAGTCACCAAAATAGGATGCCCCTCTATTTGAGCCAAAATAGGAATCTGGGCATTTAAGCCAACTCAAGATATTCATATTCTCATTCACAATAATCACATTCACATACAAATCCTTTTCCTACCATATCAACCTAGTTCACCAAAATAGGATGCCCCTTTATGCAGTGTCATGTGTCTCTGCAATTACATTGGGAATCTGAGTTTTGTTGACTTGTAATCTAGCCTCTTCATCTTTGTCTCCGATGCACTTTTTCCATTTATCTCTGTTGTTCCCTGAACTTAAAAACATGTATACAATTGGGGGGAGAGAGAGAGAGAGAAGTTGATATCAATAATCATAAACAATAGAAAACAATTATCCATAAACAATTAATTCTCAACAAAAGACTAATTCTCAACAGGTAATTATAACAGTGAAATGGAAATATAAGCTACAAATACTAATTCTCAACAAAAGAAAATTTCATAAAGAAAACAATCATCAATCCATATTGATATCAGTAATCGTAAAGTTCAATATAAAACATATATCCATATATCCATCACCCAATAGGACATTAAGCTAGCAAGTTTGCAACAGCATATCTCATTCCAATTTTGCACCCACTTAATTCCAAGTACGTCAAATTCAAGACTCAAATCTGCATATATATATATATATTAGCCATTTCTAATAATGCTTCCTTTCTTGATACTATTGCTATGCACAATACTATTGTCTATCCACCAAACAATTCACCATTTCCCTCACAAGGCAGTAACAAAAGTGCTGCAATGTCCAAGTCTAACGATTTTTTTAATTGAGAGATAGATTTAAGAGATATTAAATGATAGCCGAAGAGATATCTATGAAATTAACCCAAAATATTATGTTCTAATACAGTGATTTGATGATAGAGACAGAGAGTACGGTGTATTTCCAAACAAGCTAGTCAAAAGGAAGAAGAAGACAAATAAAAAGAGTCCTTTATGTGTATTTAAAAAGCAATCAAATTCAGATTTCAGATTAACATAATACAAATGAAGTAGTACAAACCAATTGGGGGATACTAGAGCCAAAATTCTAGTAGTTGTGACAGATTTGCGCTGATAAGGTTTTCCTATGCAAGGCTTAGGCTCATATAGTATAGTAGTAAGAAAGGCTAGGCATTATAAAGGTGAACATAAACTTTTGACATGCACATATACTTTTTAAATTAGCATTGAAGATAACATCTAACAAGCTTTTAAAAATTAAACACCTGTTTTAACAAGATTTTAGCTTCCAAAAAGTAAATTTTATTTCTTCTCTCCCACACACCTATAGAGGGATTTTGGGAAAGGAAGAAAGAGAAGAAAAGAAAAGGACAGTACCCATGAAACCAAAACATAGGTATACACACAGAACTCATTGTGGTATCATATACAAATAAACTTACTATGAAGCATACATTTTGGCAACTGGGTGAACCCATTTCAATCACTTATTACAATGATTTGGAGGATTAGTAGAAACCAAGATTTTGTACCTGAAGTTTGCCAAGGTGCCATGCTCCAGAAATGCACACCACCTCAAGTGTTTTGTCATGCATGGACTGAAGATTGAAATCATCGTCATGCTCATAATCATTTTGCCAAAGATTAACTCCACCCATATAGCTGCCTATGTTGAGCACAATTAAACCCTCGACATCCTGGAAGAAAAGTTAAAAGGAAAAAATTTAAAAATAGTCCAATTGAAAAGGAAACCAGAACAGTAAAGAAAGAACACCTCTGTTGCAAGGGTGCTAATGGTTGTATCCTTCACATCCCTTAGCAAGTGCTCAACCTTGTTGAAGTAATTTGATTACAGAATTAGCCATATGGACATGGAGAATACGTGGCAGACAACATTCAGCTATGGTCGAGCGTTAAATATCTTCCTTTGAGGTGGTTGGGGTAAATAAATGCCCTTAAGGCCATCCAGAAGGGACAAATTCTTCAGGTTGTAAAATTTAAACTTTTAAATAAGAACTAAAACAAGATAAAAAGAAAGACAGTTACCTCGATATAGAGGCCACTATCCTGTTTTGTTCCTGAAACATACCAAAGGTTTTTTAATCACAAAATTCAAGGAACATGCATAACAAAAAAATGACAAGGAATAACATAGACCATAATATACGTCGACCAAAGTACCAGATAAATCACTACATTACAAGCTTAAGTTTAAATAGGACCTCATCTCTTTCTGATAGCATCGAAATGCTAAATCGCTGTGGACATGGATGACCATTTTGAAGAACAGGTTGTCACTAGATACAGAACCAGTTTTGTGAAAGTTATGGTAACACTTAAAAGCAGCAGGAAAACGCCTCTCTCTCATCAAACGAATCATTTCTTGGCTTGAACAAAAACTTAAGGTTAATATTATAGGAAATGAAGAATTCTAAGTCAGAAACAAATTCTACAATATTAGATGCATCATACCCAAAGACAACCACAAAATATACAAACACCAAATGCAAATATTAGACATCAATCAAATCTTAAAAGCAATATTAAACAATAATGTCTGATAAGCTCAATAAAATTGTTATAACTCAACAGACAGTCACTTCAAGAACCAATAGACCAAATAGCAGATAACATTACAAAGCCATAAAGATCAAGTAGTTTATGAAACAGATATAACATTATCTAAGCAGATTATGAAACTATTATAGGAAAAGTAAATTCATACTTCAGAAAAATCTGCAAAAAGTATGGCCTGACCTGCAATTTAGTGGTAGAAAAATCAGCAGGATGTGCTTGTAAAAATTTTGAAAGAACAGATTGATCAGCATTTCTAGAATGTGAATCAGTTGCACCATTTCCAAACCAGTCTAAATAATCAGGGCAGAAAGAAGTCCCAACACTCTCAAGAAGAGCTTTTATTTGCTGCAATTGTATTGTCAGAATCAAATTACTTCTCCCTAATGTAATCAACAGTAATTCCAACTTGTCCCTTCTCGATAATGTACAATCCCAAGAAAGCCTCATCCTTCATACACGGAAAAATGTAAGGGAAGGAAGATTAAAAAAAAATAAGACATTTAATTCGAAATAGAATATTTACCCGATCAGCTATTATCTGCCCATCAGAAAAGGAAACTTCAGAAAGAGATTCTGCAATGTGACTCAGCTGTAAGATTGTCAACCTCGAGAGCAGATCTACTGATCGAAGTAACTTCAATGATGATAAATTTGAAAATTCTAACGTAAGAATTCCTCGAAAATCTTCCCTTTTTAAAGCCCAAAGAGTTCCACTTGTCACAGCACGGACAGAGGCCTGGAGTGGTTTGTTATTCCTAAGTGAAATGTACCGGAGGAAACCACATACAGTAAGAATGAAACTACCATGGTTAACATTAACAAATTCAAGGAAATCATGATCCTAAATGTTCACAATAAGTCATGAAATGAACCATGTTTCTTAGAAAATAATTATGGATCTAAGATCACCATAGTTGTGTTTGTCTGAGAACACTAGAAATAATCCTGATCAAAACATGTCTGCACTCATTTCTGATTTAAATTATGCTGGACCTTTTGATCTTAGGTACCAATAAAGGGTATGTAAAGTCAACCCATCAATGATTAGGTGGGATCCACAAATGTAGTGGCTGATGATTCGCTTTCGCTTATTCAAAGGGCTAATTATTTATACACCATTTTACTCATTATGTAAACCTGAACGGCATTTTTGGAAAATATGATACTGACACTTAAATCCAGATACAGGAAAATTATTAATGGAGAGAGTTTTATTCGTTTAAGTAAACATGAACGACATTTATGGAAAATATGCTACTGACAATTAAATCCAGATACAGGAAAATTTAATGGAGAGAAAGAGAACTCACATTAGTGCCAGCTCTCCAAATGATGATAATCTTTCAGCTGTACACAGATGCAGAACCCATGGAACCTCTCCATCTTTTTCTTCCTGCTATTTATGATATCTTATTAACATTGTAACTGAAGAAATTTACAGGGAATAAGCTGCAACATAAAATCAGAAATATTCTCCTCCAGAAAACATGTATTTCATAAGAAGACAACTATTGGTCTAAGACAACTAGGAATGTCATTTACTGAACATTTCAGAAGACAATTTTAAGAATCAAATAAAAGATATCATATGAGTTCACATCCACAATGTTGCTTTGACTTGGGTCACTAACCTTACAAGTGCAGTGGACCCCTTGCCCATTTCCCCTGACTAATTGCATCTTTCAACTCATTATATGAGTTCACATCCACAATGTTACTGCAGAGGAATTATAAATGTGTTAAGGGTATTATCCGAACAATATACCAAAATTCAACAAATACAAAGCAAGGAAAACAAACTATCAAACATAGCAGAAAGGCAAAGATTTGGTGAACAAATTCAAAGGACTGAAAGATGGGAAGCAAGAATACAAACTGTCCAATACAGAGAAGAGAGGCAAGTAGTCAATGTACCATGCTTAAGGAAACACAATTTTGACTTCAAACCTCGTATGTGCTGACTACATAGATCCATTATGTAATCAAGCAAGTATATGATCCAATCTAACTAGATCTAAAGCAAGTATATGATCCACGCTTTCACTTAATTGATTCAAAAGCTTCACAAAAGAAATCAAGGAAATATGCAATACACATTCTACCTGCTTTGTAGAAGCTCCAGACAACAGAAGATCAGTTGTTACCATTCTCGGCTGCAGCCAACAAGAGGGAAAATTATGTAACAACGCTTTCACTTGATTGATCCAATGACCCATTACCAATGACACAAGTCCAAAAAGCATTAGCTCTGCCAAAAGGTAAAGGCAAGACATATTTGAGATGAATGAAAACAACTTTGAAACGCTATTAGAGATCATTGTCCATTTAGGACATATTTGTTAGTATGGATTAGATTAGATGAAATTAATGTCTGTTAGCTTTAGAATTATTGATCTCTTTAAATTGTGTATTATATCCCATGTTTTGATTAACTTATGATTATGAGAAGAAAAATGTTAAAAACAGTTTTAAAGCCTATTAGTAGGGTTATGTGTGAACACACTATCCGGAACTTGCTACAAGATGTAATATTTTCCACGTTAAGTTCTATAAATTACCAAGAAAATAATGAAAATGTCCGAGTTCATTACCTCAGGCTTGAGGTCACGGTGAACTACACCTTGGAGATGACAGTAGGCAACCACACTCAAAATCTGTACCACGACAGCCTTTGCATCTTCTTCCGAGTATTTTCCACCTCTAGAGAACATAAATCAGAAATTTATATATCTCAAATCTTGGTTACAGGAAGTGATTCTCTGGTAAGAGCAGACTGCAAATGTCAGAGACATTAAATATCTCAAACCCTGGAAAGTAAATTATTTTGAAGAAATCTCTGGCTCTTTAAATCGTAATGAAGTTGTAAGAGCTAAGAACTTGAGGGTTAGATGTAAAATTTTGTTTTCATAGACTTTATCAACTTCCACTAGATGCAGAACTCTGAAGACTGCTTACAACACCGATCCAAGCAAAAGAAGTGCACAACAATTTTTTTATTTTTTATTTTTTTCAACTAGACTGTGTATGTAAAAGTTGAGATAACTCATATTTTGGAGTGAATCACATACCTGATCAATTTTTAGAGGATCTCCTTCAAGAAGGCGTGCATCAGCAGGTACAATGTCCCCAAGTTTGATGCTTACTATGTCACCAGGAACTAACACTGAAGCATCTTCCCCACTCCACTTCCCGTCACGCAGGACCTGGTAGGAGTAATTAGAGAGTCAAATATAAGTCATTCCCTTACTTATGTTGAAAGTTCAAGAGAAAAAAAAGGAAATAGAAATAGAAAACAAAATTTTTGGATCTGTATTTATTCGGGAAGAGGGAAACCTTGGCTTTTGGAGCTAATCGAGCCATAAGAGCAGCAGCCGCATTGCCAGCATTATTTTCCTCAATAAAACTGATGGTAGAGTTGATAATGAGCAAGATCAAGATGCCAAAGAAGTCATGATAATCTGTGCCCTTATGCTGCACAAAATAAGGTTTGTCAGTATGGAATAATCTTAAATTGTCTTGCGCGCGCGTACATATAATAATGAAGCTTTGACTAAACACTACAGGAAAAAGAGGTTTAGGTGGCGTTTTTTTAATGACGCTTTTTAAAACGTCACTTTTATTAGTATTTAATGACGTTTTATAAAACGTCACATAATTCTTTATTTAAAACGACACCGTTTTATAATTGGAGGCGTTTAAAAACGCCTCCAAATGTGGTGTGCTTCACGCGCTTCCTCTCTCACTCTTTTCAAATTCTAATTTTGAATCTGAGAAATATTATGCCCAAATCTCCACAGCGCTCTCTCTCTCTCTCTCTCTCTCTCTCTAAGCCCTTATCATTCTCAGAGCGATTTCGAGATTCAGAGGCTCCACCGCCATCACCATCTGCACCGGCGAGGTAGGTGAGCTCTCTTTCTCTCTCTAAATCTCTCTCTCTCTATTTCTCTCTCTCTCTCTCAACCCTCTCTAAACTCTTATCATTCGCAGAGATTCAGATCGGTCTTAGTGATTTCATCTCAGAGCGATTTCGATTTCGATTTCGAAGCTCCACCTCCACCACCATCTGCACCATCATCTACTAAGGTGAGCTCCGCCGTCTCTCTCTCTCTCTCTCTCTCTCTCTCTCAGTTTCCTCTCAAATTACTTCAAATTTTTTGTGGCTTCTCTTCTAATGATCTGAATCTTGTTTTTATTTTTTCATAGTCAAGTTTAAGCTCCTTTCCCCTCCCCTGTCATGTTTAGTTTTTAAGTGTCTTGTGGTGCAATAGAATCTTTTTTAGAGGTTACACTGATCAGATGGTGGAGGATGCAAATGCTGTTATATTGACTTTTGGTTCTTATCGACTTGGTGTACGCATATTTATGTTAGCTTTTGTCTCTTTGGGGTGTGAGTTTTTTTTATTTATTTTTTTTAAAAATAATTTTCTAGTTATCTGAGATTGCTAGACAGACTGAGTAGAGGTCACATAAACTGTGTTGCAAGGTTAAAGTTGAGAATTTTCAATTCAGTGCATATGTAGGATTTAGATTCTAGAGTTTAGTATTACAGATTTTTAACATTTTATTAGATAAGATTGGAGGATCCTCTACTGGAGTGTTTGCTTCCAAGGTAATTTCCTGTTTATTTTTGTGTGCTGTATTGTTACGATTTTCTAAAATTCTAGGTCCTGTGTGTTTTCCTTTCCATAGATCACTCAAGCAAAGGATGGGAAACCAGTCACTATTGAGCTTATCGATGCCAAGACAAAAGAACCGAAAGATACCTCGGAGATAATTTTTAGTTCTGTGATATTGGTAGCAAATTTCATGTTCTATTAACAGAGCGGCGAAATTAAAAGGTCCTTTCCTTTGTGGATGTAATCAAGTAGTGGAAATTGAGGTTTTTATTGTATTTTTGCTCCCATGTAACAATGGTTCTCTCCTTTATGGAGTAAGCTTGAAAACCCAATTTGAGACAACAACTGACTTTTCTACCTTACTTTCTGTCCATGCTTTTTTATTTATCTAGTTTGTTGTACCGCACCCTTTATCACAAAATTCGGTTGTTTTGCTACAGGTAGATGTGGCATTAATTGCAACTGGAAGGGTTCCGTTTACAAAAGGTCTTGGACTGGAGAATGTATGTCGTGTTAATTGATAATATGCATGAGACAATGCTGAAGTGTTGTATTGGTTTTTTTGCAGATCAATGTAGTGACACAACGGGGTTTTGTTCTAGTAGATGAGCATATGCAAGTTATTGATGCAAATGGAAACCTGGTTTGTTATCTATAGATTCCGTCATGAACACAATTTTCTGTATGGTTTTGCAACTGGTTCTTGAAACAATACTTCTACCATTTGGTTCCTCACTTGTATTGTATTGATGATGCAAATGAGAAAATGATTCTTGCTTATGCTGCCAGTGCACAAGGGATTTCTGGTATGTGGTTATTACCTTGCTATTTGCTACTTCAGGCTATATGCACCTGGTATGCAGATTTTCATAATGTCAAATATGCTTTATGTTTTTGTAAGAGGGTCAGAAAGGTTTAAACTTATTAATGGGTAATCTCTCTATGCTGGTATAGTTGGATCTTTATTTGTTGTCTCAAAAATGAAAGGAGTTGCTTATGCTGCCAGTGCACAAGGGATTTCTGGTATGTGGTTATTACCTTGCTATTTGCTACTTCAGGCTATATGCACCTGGTATGCAGATTTTCATAATGTCAAATATGCTTTATGTTTTTGTAAGAGGGTCAGAAAGGTTTAAACTTATTAATGGGTAATCTCTCTATGCTGGTATAGTTGGATCTTTATTTGTTGTCTCAAAAATGGAAGGAGTTGCTTATGCTGCCAGTGCACAAGGGATTTCTGGTATGTGGTTATTACCTTGCTATTTGCTACTTCAGGCTATATGCACCTGGTATGCAGATTTTCATAATGTCAAATATGCTTTATGTTTTTGTAAGAGGGTCAGAAAGGTTTAAACTTATTAATGGGTAATCTCTCTATGCTGGTATAGTTGGATCTTTATTTGTTGTCTCAAAAATGGAAGGAGTTGCTTATGCTGCCAGTGCACAAGGGATTTCTGGTATGTGGTTATTACCTTGCTATTTGCTACTTCAGGCTATATGCACCTGGTATGCAGATTTTCATAATGTCAAATATGCTTTATGTTTTTGTAAGAGGGTCAGAAAGGTTTTGGTGATTTATCAGTCTCACATCGCACATTGTGAGATTAGATTCAGAACCGTGACATTGAGTCCGAACTGTAGTAGCTCAGAGAACAAGACGAGATTCGTGCCGCCTCGCCGCGCTCGCGGATGTCAGGGAGTTCTCCCGGGAGCGCGTCTACACACACACTCTTCCAATCCATTTGAATCCTTTTTCTAAGTTGTTTCTATAGGCGAAGCATTGGTGAAGCCCAGAACCTGAGCAATGTACGAAATTGGGACTGTAGGGAGACATGAACGAGACACGCATCTTACAGCAGTGTACCGCATCTTCTCAGCATAAAGATCTGTAGTGAAAGAAAAATATTTTATTATCTATTTGTGTTACTAACCCATGGAAGTTAGAATAACAATATGTATAACCACTCAAGAATTCATAAAAGTTGAGCCAAAACCATGCCAAGTTTTTCCTGACATATAATAACATGAACCCAATCCATATCTTTTTTAAATATCAATTTTCAGTTATACATGACATTACCATCAGCATCACCATAATTTCCGACAACAAAAAAAAGCTGATAAATTGACCAGGTTTCAGGTGTTTAGGACATAATTCCTCGATTTTGATTTCATGAGGTCTAATATTATCTAACAAGATGAAAATATAGACCAGATTTCTTCAATTGTTTCTCAAATGGGGTTTACTTTTCTTTTTTTTATATTATTTATCAAGTAAGTCAGAAGAGAAAAGATAAACCAACTCTATTTTGAGCATCCAGTAAGTCATATATTTTGATTGATTAGAGTACGTTTCAACCCCCATGTAGTTGGGATAAGGCATCGTTGGGTTTGATTAGGTTTTAGACATTCATTCAATAGTCTACTATCAAATTTTCAAAATAGTCTTACGTTAACCATCAAGTTGCTGAAATGAAATGTCTTACCAAAAATGAAAAGAAATTAAATTCCGTACCAAACAATGCATTGAAAAGCAATACTATTGTCAATAGTTTTCCGAAGTACTCACATCGAAATTCCACTTTAGCAAAATTCAATGGTTTTCTTCAGTGCATCTAACTTGGGCACAAAAATATCTATGATTTGATATACAAATAAGTCAACCACCCACACATAACTTTTCATGACAGTTCAAGGTATTAAATAAAAAGCCAAGTACAAAACACAATTTAAAATTTAAATTTAGTCTGCAACAAATCAACAAAATTATCAGTGATTGTAACCAACACAATGTAACAACTCCGAAAGCAGCAATGATATAATAAGAGATTGACAAACAAGATCAATGAGTAATAACACAAATGCAAGATGGATGTGCTAACCTTGACATTGCTGATACCAGATCTCTGCTATTGTTGGCGTGCAAGACAACACAGTAAATTGTAAGCAGAAAATTCCATGTGGCACCCCTTATTCCCTCCGCATAAAGTGTTTTCAACTGTGATTGACACTGCAAATTAGATGGAAGAAAGTCAGCCAATGCCTCTAATCAACATGAACATTTAAATGAAATCAACATTCAATTTACTAAGCTCCATAAACAATTCTAAAAGAAATTGCCCTAGTTCCAACAACATATGTTGAACATGTATCTCATACCCTTACTAAAGTAGTGTCCTGGCACGAGTACATTATACATTTAGAAGAGTTCATAGACTACAACTAAAAGCCAAATTTGAGACATGAGTTTCAACATTCAAATAATAGAAATTTTCAGGTTTAAAAACTGGAAGTTGTTATCATCCTATTCTCCACACAAAATAATGCCTATAAGAATCCTACAGAAGAAGGGAGGCATGATGCGAGAAGCAGTCCTGGAACCTACACGATAGGTTAAATTGGTTTTGATCATGAACAATGAACACCTATAGATGCAATGACAAAGAAGATGTAAATTGACATGGGATGTAGTAGTAAAAAAGGCAATGAATTTATTTAATTTAACTAAGCATATAACCCTTAACATAACGAAATTGTAAAAAGGATTTATGTAGCTAAACCCACTTAATTTGAACACATGGCTTAGTTTGGTTTTAATTTTTTTTTTTATTCATTTTCCATGTATATATATTCTAGTAATTAAGATGGGCTATGGGGGACCCCTTTGGACAATGAGGGCTTTTATTTCATAGGGTTTTTAGATGAGGAGTTTATTTTGTTTTGACTTGGTCTTTCAACAAGAAGTGTTTTATTCTGCCTTTATTATTGGGGCCTGTGAACAAGGAAGGTTTTTAGTTTGTTGGAACTTCGGACAGAGAATTTTATTTTTTATAAGTTTATGGATAAGAACTATTTTATTTTATTGAGCCTTTGGATAGGGTGTTTTTTTTATTTATTTTGTAGAGCCTTCAAACAAGAAGATTTTTTTTTTACTTTTATTTTAATTTTGGATAAGATTTATTTTATTTTATTTGGGGCCTTGAAATAATTGGGGATCTTAGGCAAGCAACTATCTCGCCTAAGTGATGGGCCAACCCTGTGTTGGCTACGTAGGATACAAGCAACTAAAACAACTATTACCTAGCCTCAAAAAGAACAAATTATAAATGTAAAACAGTAGAACAAATTAACAAGGGGCAAATTAACAAGCCACACCAACTGGGACAGTTTCAAAGTTAAAATGGTAATATCAAAGCAGGTATTTACCTGATTATATTCTGCCAAGTCTCCAACTTCTATTGCCAAACGAGCATGAGTTTCATAAACCTGAAACAAAAGTATGAACACTGTAAATATTTTTGAGGTGCCATTCATCAAAGAATTGGGAATCTAATTCATTATAGAAAAAGGAAGATGGTTCTTTCTGTGAGGCTAAATAAAGATATTCACACTACATAAAAGTGAAACACAGAACCTCCTATGTGCAAGAAGAAATAACGCACTCCATGTAGCACAGTTATCTGAACAGTATGGGATATCTTTCTCGGTGCATGGTGATAGGATGAAGGGGCGTAGGGAGTTGGTTGGCCACTACGGTGGTGGAGAAGGGGGAAGGACTGTTGCAGCAGCAGCAACGTGGAGTTGCTTTGTTGCGTAGCGGAACAAAAAGAAACGAAAAAAGGGAGAAAAATGGGGAAATTTGTAGCTTTAGATTACAGAATCATAAAAATTAATATGATTTGTTCATATATTAAACATCATCTTTGTAATTTTTAATAAATTACAGCCTCATACATTAAATTTTGAAAAAACCTTGAACATCATCTTTGAAAAAACCCTAAACATCATCTTTGCAAATTTGAATCAAAGTAACAATTTCAGAAAAGGGAGAAACAGAGAAAGGGAGGGGGAGACAGACAGAGAGACAGAGACAGAGACAGATTGTGAGTGAGAGAGCTCGAGCAAGAGAGAGAGATAGAGAAGCCTGCAATACGTGTACAGAGCATTATATATACATAGACACACACATATTAAACATCATCTTCGCAAATTTGAATCAATTACAGCCACATATTTGAATGAACCCTACAACAACAGTGCTAGAAAATGGAAAATTAGTAAAAGGGAGAGAGAGAGAGAAAGAGAGAGAGAGAGAGAGAGAGAGAGAGAGAGATTGTATGAAAGAGCTTGAGCGAGAGAGCGAGAGGCGGACGCACAGAAAAACCGAGAAGGAGACCGCAAAAGAGAGAGAGAGAGAGAGAGAGAGAGAGAACCTGTGATGTGCGCTATGATGGTGGTGATTTGCGCCAGGGGCAGTGGCTATCGCAATGTCACCCGTATGGTAGACTACGGTGAGGGGGTGATTTCTATGAGGTTTGGTGAGATGTGTGTGTGATACACTATTGTGAAGTTGTGTTGCCTAACAGAGATCAATGCACGCGCAGCAAATAAAGGAATTGGCGCGCGTTGAAATTTCAACCTTTAGCAACTAATGTGCTTTTTTGTTGGCAAAGGAATAAATTATGCCGACTAACTACTTTTGTAGCCAAATATCACTCAACAACAACGAAAATATTAGTCGCTAAAAGTCCTATTTAGCGACTAATTTCTATTTTAGTCGGGAAAAATCAATATTGTCGATTATTTTATTTTTTTTGCCTAAAATGTGAACTAACGGCGACTAATATCCTGTTTAGTCGCTAAAAGTGGAATTGTTGCCGACTAAATTTGAATTCATGGCTTACCCCCTAATTAAAAATGTTCCCAACTGGAGCAACAAAAGTGTCATCAACAATCTTTGCAACAATTATAAGCACTTACTTCTTGTTCAACCCTTTTACCTTCAAAGTCTCAATAGCCCACCGAAGATGTGCATAGGGATCAATACTTGCTCCAACCTTATTCTTGCCACTTGTTTCAGCTTGGCCAAGGGATTGGGTGGCTATATCGAAGCAAGGCCCATTTGTTATTGATATGTCATCACCCAGACTTGAGACAGCTTCGGGTTGGCCCTTTCCAACAACCCGCCCCAAGATTGGGGAGCTTTTTTACGTGAAATTTTTGGCATATGATGTGGTGATGATGGAGTGAAGACCCCAAAGGCTAAATTTGCCATAGTTCTCTGAAAATCTTCAATCATGCTCAATAGCTCAGAAATAGCAGGTTCCGGCATTGGTGCCCACAGTGTATTTGAACCAACTTGGTCTTGATGAATTGGTTGGGTTGGACTCTTTGGAGTAGGTTGGATTGGAATTGGGCTATTGTGGAGTTCGAGTTCAAATTTTGTGGTTTGAGATGATTGGGGTTCAAGTGCATCCATCATGCACAAGTTCGTGCTTTCTGGAATGAATACCTCAAGCTTAGGTAAATAGGCTGGGGTGATATATATATATATTGGGGTTGAAGGTAGGAGGTAGTGTATGGATGAGGTTAAGGTAAGGAGGAGGTACTTGGTCATAGATGGGAAGTGGGTTGGTGGTAACATTGGGTTCTTGAGGTAGAGCTATCGTCTGGTTGTCGATAAGATTCTAAACCTCATGACAAAGGTAGTTGTGATAACTATGTTCCCTATTATGCTAATTGGTCCTTATTACGAATGTGATTATGTATTTGATATGATTTTGTGTGCCATTATGTGAAGATATGTGGTTTTGAATTTCTATCTGTTCACCGTAGGAATATCTGTTTGATTATTTGCTTTGAAATTTAAATTGAAGGCCTTATCAGCCACAGAACCCGAAATTGATTACGCTATTGTGATGAACGTGATTTTTAGAGCCTACGGTGAAATTTAATTGGAAATTGATTCGGGTCAAATTAAATAGATTAAATTAATGAAATGGTGCCCAATTATTTTATATTAAAGAAATGTATTTGAGGGAAATTATATTAGTGGGGCACTATGCACTCAATTCCCCCTTTTAGCTTCAACTTGGCTGATTTAACTCTAAGAAAAGAGAGGGAGGTTTGGCTAGAGAGAGAGTGTGTAGGAGATTAAAAGTTTGATCTTGAAGCTTGATAATTTGGAAGACCAACTCAAGATTTGACCATAAATTGGGAAGATTGAGCTCCTAGGTGAGTAATCAACCCTTAGCTCATGAATTTGATTTGTGATTCTATGAATTGAAGATTAAATAGTGATCTAGAACATGAGATGAGTTGGTTTTGATGAATTTGAAGTCCATATGTGCATGCATGTAAAGAATTCCTATGAAATTACATAATCTAGAATGTAGTATGTGAATTATGAAAGATCGTGAGTTGAATCATACATGCAAGCATGTTTTTGTTGAGTTCCATGAGAATAAACACCATTTGCATCATTTGAAATAGAAATGAAGTCAAAATTAGCATGCATGTTTGAATATTAAAGATATGGAGCTTGTATGAGGTTTGAAGACATGAGTTTGAATTATACAAAAGAAATGTTGATTAATTTTGAAGATCGGCCATAATTTCGAGCAATTGGCTCCATATTGTTTGTGTGCTCATGCTATATATTGTGTTTCTCCATTTTGGTACCTTAATTCAAGCTTTGGAGCCTTTGAATGTCAATTTGAGCTCAAGAACACATTCTCGCCTTGACGCCTGGACTCTTGTCTTACATCCTTTTTGGTTTATTTTTGGTACAAACCTTGTATTCCTTGCTTGGAGGGTGGAATAAGGGCGGGAGACCAGTTTTTCTCCCTGAAAACCACTTTTCCTGCCTGTCAGCCAGTTTTCTGGTCGGCCAACTGGTTTTCTTGGTCTTTAGCTCCTTCCTTTCGGGAGCCGGCCTGGCTCTTTAATCGGCGCCGGGAGTAAAGCATTATCCCTCCCATGCTCATCTGGTGGCCTCTTTATGGAAGATGAAGCTCTTGAACCCAATCCCCTACTTATTATCAATCTCTCCTCGGGAATATGATTCCTGCTATCATCCTCTTCGCCTGTCCTTCTACTCCCCGATATCCCCAAGCGGCTAATGAAATGAGACTTTACTATTATGGATACAAGATGAAACTAGAAATTGAATCATTTGGGCACACAGGGTCAGCCACCTTGCCTGGACTGGAGGTGTACGATCTAGACTTGAATTCTTTAATTACTTCAATTGAGTCGGGCAAAGAGTAAGGAATCGCCCCATCTTTATAAAAAGGGGGCAAGTGGAACTCAAATGGCCCGATCCGACTACAATGGGAGAGGGAGTGAAACAACCGTAACTACCTTTTTGCCATACCGTTAATAACATCTTTTATACGATTGGAGGTGGGGACATAGTAGCCCAATAGGCCAAGGAGCTATACTTTTTATTTTTTTAGTGCATTTCCGTCCCCCGAAGAGGGACGTCCACTTATTCTATGCATAGACGACATTTTCCTCCCGCATTGGGTGATCTCAAGCTCTCCACTTTGTTATATACTTAACATTCTATGTTCAAATATCTCACTCAACTTGAAAAGCAAACATTTCATTGATTACGGCTGCTCCAGTTTGCTTAAGCGGTGTGATCTCTCTATCTCCTTCCGCGCCAATGGACACTACTAAGGGTGATCCAGGTCCCCCTTCCCTACGTTCAACCAGGTGCCAAGGTTGAAGCTGAAGCCAAAATTGAGTTTAAGGCTAAAGTGGGTGGGCGAGCAGATGGACTAACACGTGGATAGGGAAGGTTGTGTCGCGCACTCGGCTTTGACTCCGAAGGAGAAAGCCGACCATAAGTGATTGGAAGTAGCTTAGGCTGACGAGACCATTCGACCGATAGGGAGATGTAGCTGGGGAGAGGAAGCGGGTCCACCTGTTGATTCGAAGAACCCCAAGTTTGGAAGGATGGGCAACTCCTTCCGAATACATATTTACAAAAAATAGGTATAGAAGAAATAGTTATAAAAGAGCGTAGCTCCGATCCTGATTCTTTAATAAAATTTAATCACCCGGTTATCTTGGTCTGTATCCTAGATCTTACAAGGTGTAAGATCCATATCCACAACCATCTGATCTGGGATCTTCCATCGGCACCCTCGAATGGTATCTTCAATAACTAGTAGGTTCATAACTTGATATCCTGGAGTTGGGATTCAGTCTAGACCCCTTACCTTCTTTGGTAGGATTGAAAGAGGTTGTTTTCCTCTCTGCATAGAGCTTGCCCACCTGTCTGTTAGTTATGGCTCACTGGGTGGTTTACCACCCCTATTCCAGTAGTTCCAGATGAAGGCACATCACATTCTTCCTATCCTTCTCGGCTGTTGGCCTGTTCTTTTGAATCATCAGAATAGTATTCATCCGTAGTCGTGGAAATCTGACACTGTGTCGAATCGGAATGAAGATCAGAGGCTAGGGCAGGGCCAAGAGCCTGATTGAAAGCAATAGATTTCTCTTCAATGCGAATCTTACCTTTCGCCCCCGCAGGACAACTTCTTGAACCCGTAGTTCTTCTTACC
>NW_021025261.1:397255-426086 GCF_004153795.1 Camellia sinensis
CCACACCACCGAACCCAATTATAGTTTCCCTCCAATGAATATCACCCTTTGGGAATCTCCATAATGCATTTTATTTGAAAGGCCAAATTTTATTTTGATCCATATGCAGATTATACTCCTCTTATTTGAAAATAATCATAAAGTCCTTTCATAATTTGTAAACTGAAATATACTATTAAGTCAATTAAACATTTAATATTAAAAAAAAAATAAAATATTCTTATATATAAGAAATCTAAGTATCTGAACTATGAATATTTTTGTTATTAGCTTCGGAAGCAAAATACACTTTAACCACTTATCCTTTATTCCATATGCTCCTTAAATTTTGAAAATGAGTATATAATCTCTTTATATTTGGCATGTGTTTCACATTTACTGTTAAGAATATTTAACGGTTCATTTTAGTTCACAAATCACAAAGGGTTATGTGATTATTTTCAAATGGGATGAGTAATCTGTTCATAGACAAAAAGATAAGAGTATAAAGTGAAATTTATCATATTTAAAAATAGTTATAATTGTACATTATTCTATAATTTCTACAGTGTAATTATGTACAAGGTAGTTAGTTTTTTTTTTTTCTCTCATGCATTTTTTTTCTTTTCAATTAAATTTAGATACAACAAAGTAGAAAACTGAAGGAGAACAACCGTTTAAACTCCATGAAAACCAAGAGTTGAGAAGCTTCAATGCTTGACCTAGGATTTATCTATCAGTGAACTGCAAGATAAAATCAAGCACAAATGAAAAATCCAAAAATGAAGATTTAAAACTTAATAGCAAGTACATCCCTTCTCTAGTCTCTCTCCACCATTGCCACCACATCTTCCCTCCTAAACCACCCCCGTTGCTGCCTTCTCTCCCCTAAACCAACCCTGCCCCGAGGAGATGGAACATCAAACAAATTTGAAAACTTTTAAGTTTTCGGTTCATTTGCATGTTTATTTGTTTGTTTTTTGTAATCTATTAGCTAGCAGAGGATCGTCCCTAAGCACATATGTGATTGTCTTGTAGATATGGACTCACATATCTCCAACCTAGATTCTAATTGACCACCAAAATTAGTGGAATTAAACACCATTAAATTTGAAATTAAGTTTAAGAGTTGAATGAATATAATTTCTAATTAAGTTTAGAAAATTGATAAGTGTTTCAAATTAAGTTTAAAAGGTAGTAAATTGGAGTTAAATTGATACTTATAAGGTTTAAAATTATATATATATGCAAGAATAATGTAAAAGAAGACGAAGGAGGATATAAATGACTTTTTCTTGTTAACTTTAACGAAATTAATATTGTGATTTCGCTCTAGTTTATAGGGAAAGTCTCTACTTATATTTGAATAATAAAAGGGTAAATTGCTCAAGCCTTTAACCATTAGGGGTAGACATCGGCCCATTGGCCTGGCCAACCTACTCGGCTCAGCCCTATTTTTCTAGGACTTAAGAAGGTTACCCATGAGGCCAGGCTGTACTGACATTTTTAGCCCGAAATATTAATGGGTTGGGTTTGGAATTTATACTTTCAATCCAGCCTGGCCTGGCCGGCGTGCTATTAAATTAATTAATTATTTATAATACATTAAAATATATATTTTTTTGTTAGGATCTAGACTTTATTTTTGTTGATTTTATTGAAACTTATATTTATGGTGAAGTGTGATTGAATTTATTTAAGAAATCCTTGAATTTATACACAAAATCCTTTAATTTATAATGATATCAATATATTTATTTAAGAAATATAATGTGTGATTGAATTTACCTATGGAATGATTTAGCTTTTTTTAACATACAGCCCGACGGGTGAGCTTAGGATTTATAATTATTTTTTGGACCGAGTTTAGACATATCATAAAGGCCCAATGTTAGAACCGGGTCAGACTTCAACAAATACAAAATCCCTAATTATGTAGTGCCGTTCTGGCCCGAAATCGGCCCGGTCCTATGTTTGTCTACCCCTATTAACCACAAGGGAATAAAATTAATTTTATCCTAATTTTTATGTTTACCATACTAAATTTCAACAATAATAAAATATAGGGTTAGTTACACTTTTCACCCTAATAGTTTGATTCAAATTTCACTTTAATTCCTATAGTTTGCAAACTTCACTTTACCCCCTAGAGTTTGGGTTATGTGCGGGTTACCTCTAACGTTTGGAAATAACCACATAACTCCTACGTGATTTGTGGACTGAAGTGCACCGTTAAACATTTCATCCAACTTAACAACAAGTGTGAAACATATAACATAAGAGGGTTATATATTCATTTTCAAATTTCAAGGAGGTAAATTGCACATAAAATAAGCACAAGGGGTTAGAGTACATTTTATCTTCCAAACAAATGTAAAAAATATAGGAGTATTTTAGTTTTTTTATTAAATCGTTAACAATCCTAACAGTAGTCTACAAATCACAAGAGGATTATGTGGTCATTTCCAAATGTTAGGAGAGCAAGCCACATATAGTCCAAATCACAAGGGGGTAAAGCAAAGTTTGCCTTAGTTTCAATTTGAATAATTGGTGTGTTTGGTTTGTGTCTTCAAACATGTTTTTGGACGAAAATTTTCAAAAACATGTTTGGTTACAAATTTTCTCAAAAAAATTCTAAAATTACTTCTCTATTACACATCAATCAATCACTTTTTCTCTCTTCTCTCTCCTTCTTAATCACTTTTTCTCTCACACGTATCAACTCAATTACAACAAAATATCAAATTATCCCAAACTCCCAAACTTCAAAACTATTTTCAAAATATACAATCAAACAAACCAAAAAAAAATTTAAACTCTCTTCCCAATCTTTTTTTTTTAAAAAAATCTTATCTCAAAACACAGGCCAAACATACCATTGATTTGTACACTTTAAGTCTAGTTTTAATTTGGTTATTCCATCTAAATTTTTGATAATTTTGTCTACGTGTACAACTTAGAAATATGATAAATGTTCCAAAATTATTACTTTTAACATTCAATTTAAACGGAAGAACCAAATTGAAACCTTAAAAAATTGACAAGTGTTCCAAAATTGTCAATTTTGATCTTCAATTTAGATGAAATGACCAAAATAAAACTAAACTTAAAATATGAGAACTAAATTATTTAAATTAAAAATGTATGGATTAAAATAAAATTTAAATCAAATTACAAGAGTGAAAAGTGTAATAAACCCTAAAATATATAATACACTGCTGAAGTTGCCTTTCAAATTACAATGAGTCATATCTAGAAAAAAAAAAATTTACAATGATAAGTCATAATTAATCCAACAATAGGTCATAATCATGTAACGCAAATGTCATAATTAGAATTGCATGTGATACACCATATAATTTTCCTACTAATAAACATTGAAAGGGTAATTTGTGAACAAATTGGGCCGAGCTAGGAAAAATCTTCTTTGGGAGTTGGGCCGCGCAATAGGCCAAGATAAGAGCTGGTGTAGCTCGGTTTTAGGCTAAGAAGACACTAGGCCGGTCAGAGATGGGTTGTTAGGGCCTAGACCTAGCTATCTGAGGGTAGTCCTTTATTGGACAGAGGTGTTGTCAATAAAGAGGGCCGAGCTATGTGCAGCTCGGCAGGGTGCCATTCGGTAGATCGGCTTCCGGTCACACGACCCGAGCCATAGGAGACCGAGATAAGGCAGCTCAGTTAGGAATGCATATATGAGCACGAGGGTATGGCCATCTCACTTGGCTTGCAGTGATAAGGGTGTTTTAAGAAGAATCTTTATCTTTGGGCATGAGACTCCTAGGAGGACTTTGCTAAGAAGAATAGAGTCTTACTAGGATTGTGCAAACCATCTCACTTGATTGGTAGTGAGTAGGGTGTTATCAAGATAGGCATTATCCTTGGGAGTGTGATTCCTAGGACGACTTCTTATAAGGAGAGTGGGAGTCCTACTAGGATTGTACCAGGTGGAATCTATAAAAGCTCATAACAGGACCTATGTACAGGTATCACAATTCTTATTCTCAAATACACAGAGCTTTTATGTCTATTATCTATTCACTAACTTGGGCATCGGAGGGGTTTCCGATACACACTTGCCGGCTAGCTCACATTTGTGTTTTCAAGTGGTTGACGTTTGGAGGAGCGCAAACTTAATCAACAGGATTATACGAGACAGATTATTTTGGGCTCGTACAATTGGCACCGTCTCTGGGAAAAACTCAGAGAACAAACCTTTTGATTAAGTTCCCTTTTCAATTAAATTCAATGGCGCCCGATGAAGACTTGTCACATTCTGCTATTGATGGGCAAACCTTGGAGGGGGGCGGAAGGTGCGAAGGTTTGCCTTTTGTTCCGCCTATGGCAGAATTGGATCCCTAGCGACGGAACCCATGGAGAGACACACAAGAAGGGAGGGCTCAAGTCCACGCGCGCTCCCAAAGCCCTGATAGACAGAGACGGATGATGGATCCTCAGGTTTTGGAAGATCGCATAAGGGAGCAAGACGAAGTAACAAGAAGAATGGCGGTTGACATGGAGACTATGAAGCACCAGATGAAGGGCAAAGGGGTGGCAGAAGAAGAGGTGGGCAAAAACAGAGCGCACTCTCGCCACTCAGAAGATAGTGACAGGCAAGTTACACCATTTTAGACAAAAAGTAGAAGCCTCGAGATAGGCGACATGCAGTCAAGAACCTCTAGGACTCGTTACTCAAGGTCTGAGAGAACGATGACTGAAAAGTTATGTATGGAAGGAAGCAGTTATCGTCCCTTGCATATACACCAAATGACATTTAGGCACACGAAGTTGCCTAGGTCGGCAGACCTGCATACAGTGCTAGAGGAAAGGATTCGAAGAAGAGAAGACACTTAGGCTCGTGACCCCCGTAGGGTCTCAACTCTACAACGGTTGGCTTCTAAGACACATGGGAGTGTCGAGGTCGGGATGTCAGTACCACGCCTTGCTTACGAACCAGCAGGCAAAGTATTAGCAAGATTGCAGAGCTTGCCATTCATTCTGGCGATTGAGAACGCACCATTACCCTTAGGCTTTCATCAGCCTAAATTCACAACTTATGAAGGGAAGTCGGACCCCTATATACACTTGAGCCACTTTCGCTAGGTTATGGCTGTGTATCGATGAAATGAGGCTCTAATGTGTATCTTGTTTCCCTCCAGCCTAGGCGACCTGGGTTTGACATAGTTTGAGAGGTTACCAGAAGACAGCATAACTACATGGGTGCAACTTGCGGAGGCATTTGTGACCAGGTTTAGAACAAATATCAAGACGCCAGTAGAGATTGACCAGCTGCTCTCCATAGACATGGGAGAGAATGAAACATTAAAATCTTACAACGATCGGTATTGGAAGACTTTTAATCAGATTAGAGATTGCCCCACAAACCTAGCTATCGCACAATACAAGCAGGGTCACCAGTGGGTCAAAAGTTGAGAGATTCAATGACAATGACGCCGCCTCTTACTATGAAAGTCCTGATGGAGAGAGTGTACCAACACATCTTGGTAGAGAAAGATGGGATGCGCACCAAGGCAGAGTCCAACACAGTAACGAGGTCAGACGAAACACCTATGTCAAAAGTTAACATGGTCGACAAGAAAGACCAACCACGCAAAAAATCTTTTCCCAACTGGGGGCAAAGTGGGTTGGCAGGTTTGACCAACTCTTTCTAAACAAATCTTTGCCCGACAGGGGGGCAATAAAGAAGGTTGGCAGGTTTGACCAACACCTTTTTCAATCTTCAACTGAGATAAGGATCTAGGCTCAAGAAGGTTGGCAAGTTTGACCAAGACCTTTTCTTCCTCACGCCGAGATAAAGATCTAGGCTCAGGAAGGTTGGCAAGTTTGACCAACACTTTATCCATTCTTCAGTCGACATAAGGATCTAGGTTCAAGAAGGTTGGCAAGTTTGACTAACACTTTTTTATTCTTCAACCCAGATAAGGATCTAGGCTCAAGAAGGTTGGCAGGTTTGACTAATAAAATTTTTGGACTCTTTGACTGGGATGACAATTACCTCGGTCAAAGTAGGTTGGCAAGTTTGACCAACAAAATTTTTGCACTCTTTGACCGGGATGATAGTTACCTCGGCCAAAGTAGATTGACAGGTTTGACCAACAAAATTTTTGCACTTTTTGACGGGATGACAGCTACCTCGGCCAAAGTAGGTTGGCAGGTTTGACCAATAAAATTTTTACACTGTTTGATCGGGATGACAGTTACCTCGGCCAAAGCAGGTTGGCTGGTTTGACCAACAAAATTTTTGCACTCTTTGACCAGGATGACAGTTTCCTCGGCTAAAGCAGGTTGGCAGGTTTGACCAACAAAATTTTTGCACTCTTTGGCCAGGATAACAATTACCTTGGCCAAAGTAGGTTGGCAAGTTTGACCAACAAAATTTTTGGATTTCTTCAACCGAGATAAGTATCTTGGCCAAAGAAGGTTGACAGGATCAAGTAAGGCCAAACCAATTAGTTCGGCTAAACATGCAGGGTCAGGGAAGGCCAAGCTATTTTTGCACAAAGTAACCGGGCAAAGAGATCGAAATTTTTCATTAATTAGAAGATGATTACAAAAGGTGGGGCATATAGCCTGGTTACACAGAAAGAACGACTCGTTGTACAATTACGAACTTGAAGGATATATACGTTGAAGGCAAAAAGGTGGAGCTATTCAAATTTTTGGCATGACGGTTGTAATAAGAGAACGGGGCTAATGGGAACACGCCACGTATCCCAAGAATGACGTTGTGTTAGACATGCTAGATTAGTGGAAGGGCGTGCTGAGCAACCAACAAGACTTATTGAAACTGAAAAACTTTTCTAGCTCGGCAGAGTTGGGCCTTCTTAGCTCGGCTGGAGGAAAATAATCCCAATCATGCTACGCAGATGGAATTAAGGGGCAATTGAGAGGGTAATTTGTGAACAATTGGGCCGAGCTAGGAAAAATCTTCTTTGGGAGTTGGGCCGCGCAATAGGCCGAGATAAGAGCTAGTGTAGCTCGGTCTTGGACTAAGAAGACACTAGACCGGTCAGAGATAGGTTGCCAGGGCCTAAATCTAGCTATCTGAGGGTAGTCCTTTATTGGATCGAGGTGTTGTCAATGGAGAGGGCCCAGTTATGTGTAGCTTGGCAGGGTGCCATTTGGTAGATCGGCTTCTGGTCACACGGCTCGAACCGTAGGGGACCGAGATAAGGCAGCTTGGTCAGGAATGTATATCTGAGCATGAGGGTGTGACCATCTCACTTGGCTTGCAGTGATGAGGGTGTTTTAAGGATGATCTTTATCCTTGGGTATGAGACTCATAGGAGGACTCTGTTAAGGAAAATAGAGTCCTACTAGGATTATGCAAACCATCTCACTTGGTTGGTAGTGAGTAAAGTGTTATTAGGATAGACATTATCTTTAGGAGTGTGATTCCTAGGAGGACTTCTTATAAGGAGAGTGAGAGTCCTGCTAGGATTGTGTCAGGTGGAATCTATAAAAGCTCATGACAGGACCTATAGACAGGTATCACAATTCTTATTCTCAAATACACAGAGCTTTTATGTCCATTGTCTATTTGCTGACTTGGGCATCGGAGGGATTTTCGGCAAACACCCGTCGGCTAGCTCACATTTATGTTTTCAAGTGGTAAGATGATGACGTTTGGAGGAGCGCAAACTTAATCAACAAGATTATACAAGACAGATTATTTCGTGCTCGTATCTATTTATGTGGACTGTCAAAAAAATGGGGGGTTAATTGGTGATAAATCCAATGTAAGGAGGGTATAAAGCATTAGTTCCAAAAGACATTTTTTGTTGATGAAGATCCATACTTTGTGTAATCGTTTGGTGGAGAACATTTTGCTCCAAATTTTACCATTTGACATTTTTTATCTGTTTGATTTTCGTTGACTATCTGTTGAAATTATTTCTATTTGTTGAAATTTTTTATCTATTAAAATTCTTATCTGTTCAAATTTTCTATCTGTTCATTTTTTTATCTGTTCAAACAATAGATCATCACCAAAGAAATCTTTCACTTTCATATTTAGATCTGGCTAATTGCAAGTCAAAGACCTCCATTGACCAAAAAAAAAAAAAAAATCTTAAAACATCTCTAACAAGCTTTTTGTTTCATCTCTATCAATGTGCATATCAGTTTTATCTAAAATAAAATTAACTGTTCCATTCTTCCATGGCCACGAGAGAGAGAGAGAGAGAGAAAGGGGTAAATTTATCTACATCAAAACAATGGTAGAAAGAATCATGAAACACTATTATCACCTCGGTTCAATTACAGAGTCAGAAAACAAAATATAAAAAATCACTCCCTAGTCTATGAATCTCAAGAGTTTTAAGGCTCTTAGCAACTACTTTTAAGCACTCATATTTTATCATATAAGGGTGTATCACTTGCTCTTGTTATTCCCTTAGAAGCTTTCTAAAATAATGCATAAATTACAAGTTCATCAATTCTATCTATTGCTTACTGATTATTCAAATACACAAAAACAACTATTCAACAAATTAGATATATATATATAAACAAATATAGCACTAAGGTAATAATATATTAGATCTATAGACATATTTTTCTATATTTGGTGGTGGTGGTGGTGTAGCTTGACTTTTTCGTGCCCCATTTCGGGAGGCGAAATAATCCCTATAATTCAGACTCCCGCGGTTCTGAATCTGATCTCACAAGTGCAATGTGAAATAGATAAACACCAAAGAGTCCAAATCTGGCAAATCTTTTGAAAAATAGATTTTGAATAAAAAATGCCAAAAATGAACTAGTTTGCCAAATACAAAGTTGCCACCTAAATGTTTTGTTTTTGGAAATTTTAGGAAAACCATGGCTTGTGCCAAAAGCCACGTGTCCATTATCACCAAGACTGTCTCGGCTCGGGAACTTAAGTACGAGAGGGGAAGGTCATGAATTGAGCACCCTCACTCGCCCGATCAAAGATTAACTTCTACTAATCATGATATGAATCTTATGTACATTATATGCTCTTGTTACGGTTTATTAGACTAGCATTACTATGTGATGCACACACACAAGTATAAACTAATTTTGCAAGAATTGAAACACTTAATTTATGTCTGTTTTGAATATTGTTTTGAATATGTACCACTTGAAAAAGTGATAGCATAATGAACATTACTCAAATTATTCTAATTCAAGCAATTAGCCTTCATCTACAGACATTCAAGCAATTATAGCATTTAAGCAATTAGCCTCATGGCAAGCATGCTAAACATGGCAACATTAACATGCGATATGCTAAAACGAGTAAAGGCTCACCTAGTACTCCAAGCCAATAAAGAAATGAGTTAAAAAAATGCATGATTCTTAACTATGCAATATGACTAATGCAACACATGCGATATGCGATTACTAGGCTTGGCTACTAAACATGGCATATGAAGCAATTTGATAGCATGCGGTCTAAGCACGTATTTGTAGACACCCCATTTTTGACCGTCCTCAAGACTTGGACGTCACCGTTGGAACACTCGGTGATCTTCTTTGTTTGTGTTTCGTCTTGAGTTCCCGAAAGTCTTGGCTGCGCGCCTTGCCTCAGGATCTCTCGACTCGACTGTTCCGTGTTTGGTTTTGGCACCAAACACTTGTGTTTCTGCCTTGAAGGGCGGAGAATGGCTTGTTGGCCATCCCCACATTCCACCGGCCTTCCCCTAGCATCACCGGCTATTTATGGGTGCCACCGGCCATGGTTTCTTAAAACCAATGGCCGGTCGACACTATATTTGTCCGGCCGGCACTTTATTTTGCCGGCGACCTCTTTTACTGGCCGGTGTGACTCCTTTGCACCCTTGAGGCATGGTACAGCTGGAATGCACCATCACTCCTCCCCGTGCAGTTTTTGGCTGGTGTGAACCTTTGAACCCCCTCTCCTTCTAGAAGCTTGAACCCTTTGGCCAAGCTTCTTGTGGAAGCTTGGCCAGCTGTATTAGCTTCTCCAAGAAGCCAAGAACCCTTTGCACCCCTTTGCCCCTTTCATCTAGCTTCTTGGAGAAGCCTAGAACCTTGGCCTTTGCCTATATAAGCACTCATCCTCTCCCTTTGTTAGGGGTTAGAGCTTTTGAATCAAAAAACCAGAGCTTCTATATCTATATATCTGATATATCACCCTCTCTCTATATATCTCCCTCTCTCTCATCCTTAGGGTGTGTTTAGAAGCCTAAAAGTGCATTTTGACCTTACTTTTACACTAACACACACACCATTACACCTTGCTCCGAGATTGAGAGGCATTGAGGGTTGTTTGTTGAGGTTTTGGACTGATTTTGATCAGTAAGGAGTGGCTGGATCATCTGTTCTTCAAGGTTTCTTCAAGGGTGAGTCATTTGCTTTAGTTTCTCCAATCTTGCACTAGTTTTCTACCTGTCTTGCATGCTGATTTAGGCTTTGTGTATAACATGAAAAAGCCTTGTATTTTCCTGCTTAACAGCTTTCATTAAGGGTGTTTTGGCATTGGGGGTCGAACTCCTTCCCTTAGGCCTCTTTTGGCCTATTTTGGTGCCCTTTTCTTTAAGTTTTGTTTACTTTGTTGTGTTGGTCTTCTCACCACTGAAATCCAGTGGATTTTCAGTGGTGATGGAGTGATTTTGAAGTCTTGTGTAGGGGAGGGACACCCTTCTCCCATTTGTCCTCCTTTTACCTTTGTTTTGGCTTAAAAGGGCAACATGCATGCTTGGTTGTTGTTGGTCCCATTTCAGAGGTTTTTGGGTGCCTATTAGTCATGTTATATCTCTGTCTTTGGTCGGATTTGTAGCCCTTAGCATTCATCTTGTACTTGCTTTGTAATTCCTTATCTTGCCTAGAAATGTGCCATGTGTTTAGCCTAGTATATGTTCATGATTTGGCTTAGCTTATTGAAACTTTTGGTCATGATTTGTCATGCTTTAGGTCTATTGGCCACTATTTTTGTCATGTTCGTCGTGTTTTGCATAGCTCCTTTGCATTCTAGACCTTTGGCCTTGAGCAAATGAGTCACTAGCATGCTTTAGTTGGGTTGTGTCTATGATTTGGAGTCATTTCTCATGCTATTTCAGTCCCTATATCATGCTCGTATGACAGCATTTATCATCCTTTTATGCCTTGAGGTGTTGTAGTTTTGTGCCTTGAAATGGGCATTGTGCATGCTTGTATGTTTAAGTCACTTGGGCTGCCACATCAGTGGGTTTTGAGGGCCCTTTTGCATACTAGAACTCTGTTTTGCATTGAAAAATTCATGCCATGTTTGCTTGGGATAGGTATTGAGTGATGCTCCCTTTTGGTGGCCTTGAATGCCCTTGTTTTGGACTCATTCCTTGGCATGTTTTGACCTTGATCTATGCATTCTTTAGTCCGGTTTTGGAGTCCCTTGGGACTGTTTTAGTTCATTTTGGTCCTTTAAGGTTTGGTTGACATAGCTTTGGTTTGACCCCCTTTATTGGCTTCAAGTGTTGGTCATTGTTGCATGCCTTACTTACATGTTTTGTTTGATTTGGCATTATCCTCTATTCATTTTCAGAGCTTAGCATGTTGGTTTAATGCCCATTTATATCGCCTTCAAGTATGCTTAGAGTCGCCCCCTTTCATGCTTAGGTGATGGACCTTGACATGTGTACTCTTGCATGCATCATTTGTGCTCTTGTACATCATTTTGGCCTCTGTTTATGGCAAGGTTGAGGTCTGCCATTTGTGGTTTAAGTCCACCATTGCATGCTTATCATATGCTTGTTGCTTATTTGGCTCGTTACATGTTGTCCCATGCTAGCCTTAGGGCATATTTGTCCATGTTTGCATTACATTTGCATCTCATATGATTAGCACTTTGCATACTTAACATGATAGGTTGCATCACGTTTGACATGTTTTGCATCTTAGCCTCATGTTGCATAATTTGAATCACAAGTGCATACTTGCATTACATTGTTTGGTTTGGGGTGTCAAACCAAACTTGAGGGATGAGAGGTGTTTGTACTTCGAGTGACAAAACACACCTCAACCCTCGGTCACCGAGGCCCTTGACTTTGGCATGATAGGATCTTGGTCCTCATTTGTGTGTTGCATGCATTCTTACATTGAATTGCAACCTTGGCTCCTTAGGCTATCATGCAGCAAATGCACAATTGATAGCCCGAGGGTCAAGGGCCATACTCCCTTGAGTCCGTTACATGATTGGGAGAGTAGCCATGCATACACTTGCTTGAAATTCCATGCCATACACTGTCTGTCCTTGTTGCTGTCAAAAACCAGATTCTGCAGGGATTTTTAGCCGACCGACAGTATAGAGTGCCGACCAGCTATTGGTGAATGGCCGATTACTTCATCAGCAGCCAATGGATATTTTCAATAGCCGGTGGACATTTCCTCCAGCCGATGGTGTTCCACAGTGTTCAGGGGACCTGTCCCAGAACTTTGGCAATTTTCAAAGAAGCAGGGCAGTGTAAACAAAGGCGGCAGTGGTATGGTACGGACTTTCCGGGCGAGACGGGTTCGAGCATGCATCATTCGCGCATCCCGAGGCGGGGGCTGTGGCCACCTTTCTTTTTGCATTCATTCTGTTAATTAATTAGAGATTCTGTAATAATTAATGTATTATTCATTCGGACTGTAATATTTATTTGGACCCTCTGAGTGAGGGCAATTGTGTAATAAGTGTGGGTGAGTGTGTGTATGTCTTCCAACCCCACGTCTTTCTTCCCTTTTATTTACCCGCTTATGATGGTAGACTAGGGCATATTTAAATTAGCATACCTTATGCTATGCATGCGTGCATTCACACGTTTGTCTTGCATGCACTAGGCTCGGTACATCATGCTAACTGCACTCGTATTTCAATTCCAAGTTGAGTATTTGTTAGTTGCAGCATTTCACATGCCATGTTTAGGATAGCCGAGCCTATTTAGATTGCATCTTTGCATGTGTTGCATTAGTCATTTCAAATATGAACTAGGATCATGCATGTGATTACTAACTGGTTTCTGTTTTGGCTTGGAGTACTAAGTGAGCTTTTTATGCTTTAGCATGCCGCATGCGTGTGAGTGTTGCCATAATTGCATAATTACCATGAGGCTAACTGCTTATGTGATATAACTGCTTGAATGCCTGTGGATGGAGGTCGAATCGCTCAAATTGGGATAACGCATTAAAACTGTGAGTTTTAAGCCCATTAGCTAGTGGCAAAACCATCTTTTCTAAAAGCCCACTCGAAGGTGGCAAAACCTGCATTTTAGCCTACTTGCGAGCAGCAAACCATTTTCAAAACAAGCATGAAATGTTTTGTTCCAATTTAGGCGATTTGGTCTATACTTGTGCTGTGCGCATAACATAGTAATTCTAGGCTAATAACTGGAATAAGAACACATAATGCTTTCAAAACAAGATATCACGGTTAGTAGAGGCTGATCTTTGATCGGGCGAGAGGGGGTGCTCATAGCTGACCTTCCCCAATCGTACCCAAGTTCCCGAGCCGAGGCAACTTTGGTGATGACGGACACGTGGCCTTTGGCACCGAGTCAGGGTTTCCTAAATTCCCAAAATAAAATATTTAGGTGGCGACTCTGTATTTGGCAAAGCAGTCCATGTTTGGCACTTCTTTTTCTAAAAATCTGTTTTCTCAAAACGATTTGCCAGATTTGGACTCTTTGGTTCAGATTAAGAACCGTGACAATTTGAGTCCGAACTGTAGTAGACCCGCAAAACGAACGGAACGGGACTCGTCCTCTCGGGGCGTTCGGGGACGTCTACAGTATTCAAAGAATGTTTAAAATTACAATGCAAGTTAGAATAATGAACCGAGTCTTGGTACATGCAATACAAGTGGATGCAAACATGAAGTATGCTAAACAAAACGTTATGTTCCTAAACTAACCATCGTAAGCAGTTAAATAAAAGGGAGAAAGGCGTGGGGTTAAAAGACATGCACATTATTACAACATTGCGCTCTCACGAAAGAGAGTCCGAATGAACTAACTAGCTAACTAATTAAAGCTAAGCTAATTATTATAAAACAAATGAAATTAGCTAAATTACTTAACTAATTATTATAACAACAAATGAATTAATTAATTAACTAACTATTCTAGCTACAAATTACAACACTTTACCAAATTCAACTAGCTACAACTGATTAATTATAACAAATATTTAAGTTAAATATTTAAACTAAACAGGCTCGATATGCAAGGAATGCTCATGCACATGCTCGGTTTTCACCTGAAAAGGTCACTGTTTTGCTTCTAGAAGGTCTCTGTTGCACAGTAGAACACTTATACTTTTGTCCACCTCTAGAATAGCTCTACTCTGCTCAAAAAACACATTACTGAATTTTGCATTAGTGGCCTGCCAGCCAGGAGTGATGGCCTGCCGGCCACTGCTGCAGGGTTCATCTTGCTGCAACAGAGAACAAACAGAGTATGCACAAGGTATTCTCAAGGGTTGTGTGCACAACTCACCCCTCCTTATCATGAACAAATCAAATGGGTAGTAAACTTGGTCCACAAACCACCAACTCAAGCAATTTCATTGCATGATGACTTATGAATCAAAATGTGCAATTTCAATAAATGCAACAAAACAAGACACAAACCTCCTCCCTTTAATGAATTGATCTAGGGAAGTGGTGACCTTGGAAACTTGAACCATTTCATCACTAATGAGTATGAAATGCCTCAAGCTTCCATCAATTCAATTAACGTCCGATTGAACACAAAACTAAATTCTTATCTTGTACTATTTTAAGTCCCATTTTAATTACTTCACTTTAAATTACCAATCATCCTTTAATTCATTGACTCCAAAGGGTGAAGTTAAGTCCTCTAATGGGAAGAGGGCTCAAATCAAGTGTTGTCTTAGGCATAAAAGAGACATCATATCGTTGGTAATGAATCCCCTAAGGGATTAAATCATTAAGTATAACATCTCAATCTAATGTGTAAACAAACAAGTAGTTTGAAACCACTTTCAAAGTAAAACAAAAATCAAGAAATGAGGGAGGTTGCAGAGGTGATTAAGAGTGATCGCAAGTATGGAAAGCCATAAATAAATGCAATCAATTCAAGTAAGATGGTGTCCAATGCCTAAAACACCAAACTCATGAGGACAATTACACTATAAGCATGCAAAACAAAGCTCAAATGTAACAAGCAGCTAAAAACAGTCCCAAAACAGTACTAAATAGGTCCTAAAATATACTGAAATTAAGACAAAAATAGCTAGAACAATAAGTTAAAATATAGAGCATGCTAGGCTAGTAAGCAAGATATAAGGAGGGGAGACTAACCCCTCTAATTTTGGACTTCAAAAAGTATTTTTAGCCACTGAAATAACTCTGAAATTCAGTATTTAAAAGCTCAAAAAAAGGTGAGAACAAGGTGGGAAACACAAGAGTAAAGGCCTTGGAAGCTAGGTAGAAGGAATGATAAATATAACTTTTTGCGTCTATTTTTTTATGATCGATTATTTAACAGTCGCAAAAAAATAAAATAAAAATAAATAAAAATAAATAAATAAATAAATTTGCAACAGCAAATCAGCCGAAGCAAATTAGGAATATCACTTCATTTTACTTGTCATTCACGTGTCCAATTTACTTTTATTTATTTTCCATTTTACTTAAACCCCCGTTTATGAAAACTTGCCTAAACTCTCGTTTCCCCTAAGAGATCGTGATCGATCGCAGTTTCTCTGGCTCGCTTTTCTCTCTCTTCACTTCTTATATACGAAGCCCACAGGAAAATTGAAGAGAGAGAGAGAGATAAAGAGATCGAGGCCATATGATTTGGATCTCTTTTGATCTGAATCGATTTTAGGCCTTAGTGATCTGGATAGTCTGATGCAATTGCTCTGCCCTAGTTTGTTAGATGATCTGATTTAATCTAATCTGATGCTATTGTTCTGTTCGATTAGAGCTTTGATTTCAGAAATGGAGCAATGACTAAGGGCAATGAATAGGTATGGAGTTCTCTCTCACTCTCTTTCTGTAATCTCATATTCTCTACATTTTTTTAGCTAGGGCTTTTTTTTTTATAATGGATTTTACTAGTTTTTAGATTTTATTGTTGATTTGAATTTAGTTACTCTATTACATCGAATAAATTGGAAAATTGAATTGCTCTGTATGTATATTGTTCATGTTTTTGAAATCAACTAGTTCCTATTGTCACCATTCAGTCTTCTATTATTCCTGCATTTAGGGCTGCAAATGAATCGAACCGAGCCGGGCTTTGCTGAGCTCGAGCTCGGCTCGTTTACTTATCGAGCTCGTTTATTGAGCTCGAGCTCGGCTCGATAAGGAGCTGGGCTCGAGCTCGGCTCGGCTCGTCTCGACTCGTTAATTTTAATAAAACTCGAGCTCGGTTCGGCTTGGCTTGGCTCGATGAGTTTTTTTTAATATTATTTGTATTATTTAAATATAAATATTTAAATAAAAAATATTATTTATACTATTTAATATATAAAAAATGTATTTATATTATTATTTATATATATATTTATATATTATTTAATATATAAATAATATATTTTTTATATAATTTAAATAAAGATAAACGTGCCGAGCTTAACAAGCCGAGCTTATGCGAGCTCGAGCTCGGCTCATTTATTAAACGAGCCTAATATTCGAGCTCGAATTCGGCTCGTTTACTAAATGAGCCGAGCCGAGCTGAGCCCTTAACGAGCCGAGCTGAGCCGAGCTGAGCCGAGCCGAGCTTGTTCATGAACAGCTCGGCTCATTTGCAGCCCTAGCTGCATTTGGTGAATTTTGTTATTTTGTGAGTTAAATATATAGCATCTGTGAATTTGTTGTTTCATTGATTATCAACAAGTTTGAATTCGTTGAGGCAAGAACTGGTAAATTTGAAATTGGAAGACAAAATGTCCTAGTGTTGAAAGAGAATAAAACAAATATGAGAAAATATATATATGCTTAGTTTTCACTAACAAATAACTCTTGCTTCCTGATTTCATTGTAAAATAAGATCAAAACCTTGCTGGTACCAATTAATTTTACAAGAAATTTACAAATTTGTGGAACGGTTAGCAATGATATATAAAAGAAACTAAATAAATGGTAAACAACAGCAAAAAGCCAAATGACAATCAAATTTCTTAATTTATTTATTTATTTTTAACTTGCATTTCATTTACATTTATCTAGGAACACAACAAGTTAACTCTATTCTTTTTTCTTTTTTTTTTACTGTAAATAATTAGTCAAACAGTAACTTAGTATCATTCAGTTGAAGAATAAAAAGAAAATAAACAACAGATTTCTAAGCTCAGACAGGTGGTCCGATAAGATATTTTTTGGAGGTTAGGAAAATGTACCCTGCATAGTTTCTATTGGATTTTAAACTCTTTCTGTATGTTTCATAGGAAGTACCTGTAATGTATTATATTATTATGTAGTGCCGATTTATGTCCCTTGAAAATACTACTAGTTATGAGGAGTTCTTGTATATGTAGACACAATTTTATTACATGGAAATGCCCCATTGTGATCAATTTTTTTTTTTTTTTTGGTCAAACCAAATGGAGATTGAATTTGCTCTCAGTTTTATTGAGATGAATGTAAATCATCTGCAAGTGACCATTCATGGGGGAAAAAAAAATTAAAAATGAAGGAACACTTGTTGCTTTGTATATTTTGCAGATAAACCATTGCTTCTAGGGAACTGGGTTTACCATGCTAAACTCTATGCATTGGCTAAATCATAAAATAGTAAAGCAAATTCTGCTTTAACATGCTACATGAATAGGTGTTTCTCCGGAGAAGGCACCAGGGCAACAATGTCTGATGATGATGTTTGATGGAAGTTTTGATGGACCTGACACCATGGGATTTGGTTCTCTTATCCCAACAAAGCGCGAGAGATCCTTGATGGAATGTGTAAGGCAAGAGCTAAAGCATGAATTGAAACAGGTTTGGGACTAAATATTTGGTTGTGTAATGTTTTGTACATTTTCAGTGTCACTAACATTCTTTTCCTTTTCTTTTTTTATTTTTTTATTTTAAATATAGGGTTACAAGGAGAAACTTGTGGACAATAGGGAGGAAATTTGACGAAAGAAAAGGAGGAAATTTTAGAACATGAAAACAATTCATCTATCCTTGCATTGCTTCTTCACTATAGGAGGTTGCTGTGATTTTCTCCCTTGTAGCTTCTTCTTTTAAGTCTTTGCATTTTTTTTTAATAATTATATTCAATAGCACCTTTTGGAGATTTCCTTGTTTGTTAGTGATCTCTCAATCTTAGGACTTGTTACATTTTCATACCATTCTTCGAGAAAGTTTGCTTAAGAATTAGGTTGAATGCTATTGGTCTGAAATCTCTCTTTGATGTAAGATTTCAGTTGTCGATAGATGTCGCAATCCATGTTTCATCAACACCTAAGGTTGTATTTGTTTTATCGGAGAATACGGGAAAAATTAATTTCCAAGATATTCAGGTAATAAGGTTGTTTGTTTAGTTTGGAATTTCAAAATTTTATGGAATGATATTCCAAAATTTAAGTTGCCCGGACATCCAGTCATCAAAAAAAATTTTTAAGAAAAATTATTGGAAAACAACTTCCCATACTTCAATCCAAATGTTATTTTCTAGATTTAGGAAAAATTTATATAAGGAGTATCAAAACAAGAGTCCTTGTTGTATTATGATATTTATAAAAATGAGACTTGGTTTAAAATTTGCATCTGGTTAATTTCATTATCTAGCTCATGTTTCATACTTTCATAAGTCAATACAAAGGTTGTTGTAAGCATTGTTAGATAATGTTTTTGTTTTATACAAATAAATGGGCAAAGTTGATCATGTTATTTACTTTTGTAACAAATTTAAAGTCAATAAATTCTAAAAACTTGAAAAATTAATATTAAAAACTAATTGCCCTCTCCAAACCCCACTTTAGTGAGAGCCTCGTGCATTGGGTTGCCCTTTGGGTGGAAGAGTGCAAATTCTCTATCATTGTTGAGAAATTCAATGGATCTTTAGTTATTGGGCCATCTCGTTAAACAAGGATTTTGATAGGGATGTTGCTTAGCCATTGCACTCATTCTCCACTTTGTTTTGGGCCTCGTCTTCCCCCTACTTCTATTGATTGATATTCTTGTCAAATGAGAACAAATAATACAGTTACCTTTCATTGATTTTGATAATTATTACCTTTTAGGATCTTGTGCCATGATTTTGATGGGGATGTTTTAGGATCCAGAGGGCAAAGGGAGCTTGCACTTCTTTCTAAAAGCTAAAGGGTGGGCAACTTCCATATCAGCTGGTGTTGGGGATGAAGGGATGCACAGATCTTTGATAGCTTATATTTTTGGCATGTCTATACACCTCACTGACTCTGGCTTGGAAAAGGTAGATACTTGTTCTTACCCCTTACTGATTCTTGTGGTATAGTCTGCTTTCCTTTGTAATTTATTGCAACTCTTATGCATTCCAGAATTTGACTTACGTCGATGATTGGTTCTTAATTCTTATCTTTTACAAAATGACTATCTTGGAGAAAGGAGAATTATTGGAAATATGTAGTCAGTGTAAAACATATAAAATCAACGACCTTTTCAGTGAAGGAGGAAAGGTTGGTATGTGTTCCACTTGTACGTTTTCCCTTTAAAAACACCTTTATCTTAATATGTGGAAGGTATAATTGTAAGCATGCAGTTGTCTCTCTTTCTTTCCCATTCTCAACCAAATGTACTTGGGGAATTTTTTTTCTCAACCTTGCTTTTACCGTTTCCATCCTATCTTTCAATTGCCAAACCTCTTACTAATAGAACATCAAATAAATACAAAATCACTCTAGTGGAAGGAAATATGATCAGGCATTGTTATTTTTTATAGATGGAAAGCACTCACCAAAGGAAACTTTTGTTCTCCTTTTCTCTCCTCACTTTGTTGTAAAGGTTAGGTTTGTACCTAGTTCCCCTTGATTGATAGTGACCAGTTTTGACTAATGGCATTTTTTATGATGTTTTGACCAAAGAATCTAATTGACATTTTACATCCAAATAAAATAGGAATAGGACCTCCTATAGCAATTGTCCGCTCAAAGATATAAATTAATGATGGGCTGTATAGTATAGCAATCAAATGAACAAATTAAGGCTCAAAGATTTGAGGACCATTTAGTTCTTTTAACCTTACTGCAAGCGTACACTAGGAAGCATGAACCCTTCTAAGAAGGTGGTGTGGCTTGTTGTACACCAACATGAAACTTGTCGGATACTTCCCCACACTTTTCATACACGTTTAAACGTATCCTACTATTTTTAAAACATTTCTAAACTCAAACACGCTTAAGGCATTTGGGAGATATGTGTTGCTTAAGACACAAATGAAACACTTTATAAGTTTGAATAAAATGACTTTGAATCTAAGGATAAAAGAAAATAATGTAAATTTATACATATTCTTTTCTCTTTGCCTATGGTGTTCTGCATCGGCAAGTTTTTATCAGCCTCGGAGATTCGATGGGGATTAAGGAGGAGATTCCTTCATGCATATTATAGGTGAAGGAAATGGCAAGACAAAATCACTTTTAATGCATGACTGATAACTGAGAATTTTTAAGCATACCTCTGTTCTCTCTTCAGATTTCTCTTACTTCTCATCTCTTCTTCTTCTCCTTCTCCTTCTTTTAAACTGTCACCGTTGCCTAGCTAGCACAATGATACTTCGTTGTCACCCATTACATACCTGCATAAATCTTATTGTTTTTTTAGATGTACTTTTTCTTGTTTCAACCTATTTTACTGATGTTTTTGCTTTGGTATGTAATGCTGGTATGCAGATCTTTGATATCATTGGCTATGTTTATCAATACCTTAAGTTATTGCGTCAAGTTTCTCCCCAATAATGGATATTTAAGGAACTCCAGGATATTGGAAATATGGAATTTAGATTTGCAGAAGAACAACCTCAAGATGATTATGCTGCAGAGCTTGCAGGTTATCTTCTTTTTGTTCTTTTTACCTCTTGCATCAACTTTGTTGTATTCAATTGACAGTCCCTTAGTTTGAGGTGTTTAAATTGCTTGAGTGCAATTATTTGCGATGAGTTTGGCCTCTTGCTGCTAGCTCAGAACAGACTTCATTCACTAATTCATTTGCTAGCACTGGTGCCTTCTTCTATCATATGTGGTCCATCATTTTGAAATTCTAAGTGCTTTTGCACTAGGAAAGTTGGTGATGGAAGTTGTTTGGATACTTTCGAACCAGAAATGAGATCAAGAATATATATTTTGCCAATGGCAAAGATAATTATTATGGATAGCTTTGACAATAAGCATGAGCTTAGTGTCTTGCTGCTAGCTCAGAACAGGCTTCATTCACTAATTCATTTGCTAGCACTGGCACATTCTTCTATCATATGTGGTCCATCATTTTGAAATTCTAAGTGCTTTTGCACTAGGAAAGTTGTGATGGAAGTTGTTTGGATCCTATCGAGCCAGAAATGAGATCAAGAACATATATTTTGCCAATGGCAGAGATAATTATTGAAAGCTTTATGATAACATAACATCACATTAGTATTTTCTTACAGTTAGTTTCCTAAATCTTGTGTTTTATCAAATTCAAATAAATTTATGGAGTTCTCAGAATCTCGATGAACTAATTTTATTCTGTCCAAAAAAAAAAAAAAATGGAAAAGGATTTTTTTTCAACAAAAAAAAAAAAAAAAACAAAAAAAAAAAAAATTTGTTTTGTTTTGTTTTGTTTTTGTTTTTGTTTTTTTTTTTTTTTTTTTTTTTTTTTTTTTTTTTTCTTCGAGGTAGTTTCCATGCTTAGTGTCAAATAATCTTGAATGTTTTGATTTATTTATGTAATATAGTTAGATTTTTTTTGAATTTTCTCATCAAGCTGGCAATGGATATTGTTTATTGTAGATAACCTGCTGGTTTATCCGCCTAAGCACATTATTTATGGGGACTATGCATTCAAGGTATGGGATGAGGAAATAATTGAATATGTTTTGGGTTTCTTCAAACGGAAAAACATGAGGGTTGATGTAGTATCAAAGTCTTTTGCTAAGTCACAAGGTAACTTGCAATTATTTGTTGTTTGTAGGTTTTGTATGTACATTGGAAGTCTTGCTTCTTATGAATATTCTAGTACAGGAAGCTTAAATGTTATTTGCAAGAAGATTTATTTCTTGTTTGCAGGATGTAATAGCTCCAAGTGGTTTTCTTTGCATAACATTTAAGCTTGAAGGTCTAAATGTTTGACTGTTTAAAATGAACCTCATAGGTGTTTATTGCTCAAGCAAAGATAATTTGAATGATGTCTAATATATTGATGTATATTTTTGCAGGTAGTGTTGAGGGAATAATTGATATGATTAAATGGGTGCTATTGAGAGCTAAAATGAGATTTTTTTTTCTTTCTTTTTGAGTACTTGAATCTATTAGTATTTTCTATAAATACTTTTAAGGATGGTTAATGGATATTTGTTTTGCATGTATAGAAGTTTATATTTTGTATGCACATTTTGTTTGTTTGTTTGTGTTTTTTTTTTTTTTTGAAGAAAGATAATTTTGTTGAGGGAAGGGATGGAAAATAATACATAAGTATTAGAATTTTTGCAAATATCACTTTATATTTATTGTATATAATATTTGAATATATATATGAGAATATAGATTGTTAAAACATTGTAGGTATTTTTTTTCCATTTTTTTACGACGGTAACAAGATGATTGCTAATACATTGTAGGCATTTAATTTTTTTTTTTGCGACTGCAAAACATTGGTTGCCATAAGTAGATTAGGCAGTTGCAAATAGTTTACAACTGTTGTTTTGCGGTCGCAAAAAATATTTGCCACCTCTACATTTGCGACCCCCATTTGCAGTCGCATGGGCTGTCACAAAAGGTCTTTTGTGACTTTTTTTAATTAAAAGTACTTTTTTTAGTAGTGTGAGCCACCCCTTCACCTTTGTTAGCCTTAAACCACAAGTTTTAGCCTAAAATTTCAGAGTTTAGACAGTCCAAAAAAGCCCAAAAACAATACAAAAATGTGTTGGAATGAAGACAAAAGTGGCTAAAATAATAAGCTAAAACATGGAGCAATTTAAGCTAGTAAATAAGCCAAAGGAGGGGTGGTTAACCCTTCCATTTTTGGGACTTCAAAATCACTTTTTTAGCCTCTGAAAACCTCTGAAAATCAGTGGTGAAAAGCTCAAAAACAATTGATGAAGAGATGAGAAACACAAGTGTAAAGGCTTAGAGAACAAGGTTCAAAGAAGGGTAATTAACCCCTCTACCTTTAATAGCCTTAAACCATAAGCTTTAGCCGATAAAAACAGTTGAAAAATAGTTCAAAATCAGCAAGAAAATATAGAAAAGATATAGTGCAAAGGTGCTCAAAATTATACCTCTTGGAGAGGAATAACACTTTTGTTCACAAACTAACAAGTTCTCACTCTCAATGGTTGAAATTTGGACTCAATAATCTCAGCAAGAAGAGTTGCAATATTGGTTTAAGAAGTGTAGAGAGAGAGTGTATAGGTTGCAAGATAGAGATAGAGAGAGAATTTCAAGTTTTGGCCCTTAAGAATTTTTTTGTAACCTTAAATCATGAAGGAAGGCCCCTTATATATAGAAAAGCAGCCCCTCAGGTCGAAAATATCAAGCCTGGAACAGCTGGGGCTTTTAGGGGATAGCTGGGAAAAAATATCTAGGTTTTTCACCAGTGGCCGGCAGGTCAGAAGTGTGAATTGCCGGCCACCAAAAATCTGCTTCCAGGCTCGACTTCAAACGGGCATATCTCATTCATCTGAACTCGGTTTTAGGTCATTCTGGAATCTAAATTGAACCCCCGGAAGTTTATTTTCCAATGGTGGCAGCCTCAAATCTAAATTCTAAGTGTGCAAAGAGATATGCTATTTTAGTAAAGGTTGCTCATTTCTATCTTAAACGGATTGATGCCCAACTTTAAACGGTCATATCTTCCTTATCCAGACTCAGCTTTAGGATATTCTTGCATCTAAATTGAATCCCCAAAAGTCCAATTTTCAATTGTAGTAGCCTCACAACTAAAGTCTAAGTATTCAAAGAGATAGACCTGATTTAGTATAGGCTGCTCAGCTCTCTTTCTTAACGGTTTCATGCTCAACCTCTTCCCCAACTAGTTTTCTTCCATCCCCTCCAATTTTCTTCAATTCCAAACCTATAAATAAGAGGTTTAAAAAGATTTTTCAAAGAGTTCACCTCCTTTCCATTTATTTCTACTTTGTCCTTACTAAGTTTACCGAAAAGTGCAATATTTTACGAAATGCGAGCCTCAGGACATCGTAAACATTTGGAAAAATATTTTGAAAGAAAGGATTTTAAGGTCTAAAAAGAGTTTCGGTCCAAAGTAGTTTCGGTCCAAAATGAGGTGTAAGGTTGGGATTTAAAAGCTCTTCTTGCTGAAGAAATCAAACATTTGCACAACATAACTTTCATCATCGAGTGATCAACCTGAGGCGCCCAAGTCTTAGGGGCGGTCAAAAATGAAATGTCTACAGGTGGCCGTGGTGATAGCAGTGTGGTGGTGGAGGTGAGACTGGAGGTGGTAGTGTGGTGACATTAATAAGACTTTATTCTAAAAAATATCTGCTATCTTTTAAAAGGGAAACATTTCATGCCCAAATAAGCTTGTTTTTTGTTGATCATGAAAAATATTTTTCGTTGACTTTTGTTTTCCATTATATCAAACGCCAATAAATACAGACCAACAAAAGGCTCGAACCCAATATCTTCAATATAAGAAACGTTTTTATTACTTGAGCAGCACATATCATATTTATTTTTAAATCGAAATTAAATTTTATATTTTACAGATTTAATAGTACACTCATCGATAGACACCCACCCACTAATATATATATATATATATATACGTATACATTCTAACCTTTGATACCATATCTTCAACTTCCCAGCATTACGTAATACATCAGCTTAACCACAATTCGCCATGATTCCGAAAGTTGTGCCGCCAAGATCAAATTGAAATGCATCGCAACTACAACGCACAAATCAAAGATAGCTACAGTTACTGAATTCCGTGAACATGCTCGATTTAATATGCATGTCACCCAAATATATTTTGAAAACCATACATGTTTATCAGATAACTTCAATTAATGTATGAAAACGATGAAAAGAAAAATGAAAACAATGAAAACACTTCTGGTGTTTCTCAATTTTAATGGGGAAGGATTTTCTTCCATCCACTGTTTTACTAGAGGGCTGTTTTACTAGAGGTTTTTGTTTTTGATATTCAATTTAAAAAAATTGGATTTATTCAATAATCATATTTATATGTTTTCATTACATTTGTTTAAAGAAAATGAATAATAGGTATAATTTTGAAATTATTCATTCATTTTTTTTAAAGACCAATATGAAAAAAAATTATATGGATAAAAATATGGCATCAATCTAAATTTTATCATGCATGATCTAGACAAAAAAATCATACAAATTATATGATTCAATTCTTCGAAATGATATTTATAATGTATCTGACGAACCAATTATCACACTTGTATTTCAACAGTAAATTAGATAGAACTCCTTCCCATATTAATAATAAAAAGTAAAAACATGAAAGAGGGCTTGTTTTCTTCAATTTTAAGAGAGGTCTATATAATTTACTGTACAACCAAACGCCTATTTGTTTTATTCATTATTTGAGAAGAGGGGTAGAAGGGAATATAGGTGTTTGGTTGTAGAGTGTGAGCCGCCTATTTAAGATAGTGTGAATAAGAAAATAGGGATTTAGTTGTACGATTTAAATTTTCTAAATTCTTAAATTACTATTTTTACACATTAGATTAAATTTTCACTATTACTGATTTGTAGAGATTGTCTTCAATTAGACTATATGAACTGAAATAAGATGCAATAGGGACCAAATAGATGGATCTATTAATTTATAAATGAAGTAAAAAATGTGACTATAGTTTAGGGTATAACACAATGTGACAATTTAAAAAAAAAATCGTTAAATACAATAAAATATGAAAATGTATTGAATTTTTGTATTTTTTTTATTATTTGGTGAATTTTTAAAGTTTTTGTTTTCACAAATATTACTCTTTTTAAGTGTATATAGATTAGGTGTGTATAAGAAATAATTTTTTTTGTTGTAAAATATTAAAAAAAAATCACTAAAAAGGAAAACAAAAAAAACTCAAATTCCTGAAAAATAAATTAAACCAAATAAGGTAAATATAATTTTTTCATCCATATAACTAATGAATACTGATGTAAATAAGCTAAGTATAACACCCACTGTGATTAGGAGAGGTCAGAGTAAATTTACCTAGCCAAGCTCTCATTCTTTTATTCATTATTTGAAATAGAGAGAAATATGGGTGTCTGGTTGTAGAGGGTAAGTGGCCTAATATTGTGTTAGCAAGAAAATTGTTATACAATTTAAGTTGTCTAAATTGCAAAATTATTTTTTTAATCCTTAGATTAGATTTTTCTCATTAATGATTTGGACAGATTGTCTCCAATAATCAGACCATATGAACTAAAATCATAAACAGTAAAGACTAAATATATGCAATTAATAATTTAAGAATGAAGTAGAAAAAGTGACTGTAAAGTAAATTTCAAAAAATAAAAAAATAAAACAAAAAAAAAGACTCCTAAAAAAGTGCCCAAGTCTTATACCACTTTCCATTGCAGCCATTAGAGCCAATAGCAAACCTTTATTTTCACTACTCACTTATTACTTATTTTCACTACTCATTTATTACTTCCATGATTTTTTTTTTTTTTTAATTTTTCGCAAGATGATTTCCAATCAAGTGCTTTGTATAAACATCAAAGGAAATAAAATAGCTTTATTTTGTATGATACAAATAAAGTGCTAAGAAACTGAAAAAAAAACATACTAGATAGCAATCATAACCAAGCTATAGTTTTTCATGATCAAGCAAAAGAATGCAGAAATTGATTGTAAATACTTACCAAAGGACACCACTTGCATCACCTCGCTCTGTTCCTGTGAGTATGCTTTTTAAATCTCTTTCCGCTTTTGTTTCGTTCACCTTCAATGATCCTCACAAGCCATTGAGGTTTTCCTCTGGAGAACATAAAATATCCTATAACAAGTCCCCACACCAGCCCACATATATAACCCGGTAATATGACTTCCCAATTGAATCCACTTGAAGTATTGTCTTCTTGTTGAAACATCAAGGGTGGTGGTTGTGGTGTCCTTGGACTGCATGCATTTAACAATGGAGGTCCACATAAAGCCAAGTTGTCAATGTAGGAACCATTTAAAAATGTATTAAATTGGTTGCCTTGTGGTATCGGTCCTACTAGTTGATTCTGCGAAAGGTTTAAGACTTCAAGAGATTTCAAATTCTTTAGTTGTTGAGGGATCTCCCCAGTGAGTTTGTTGGAAGAGAGGTCTAACCATTCGAGCATTGTCAAATTAGCAAGAGATGCTGGTATATGACCTGTAAGGCTATTGTGAGACAAGTTGAGTCCTCGGATTGAATTTAACTTTCCAATAATCTGAGGAATCTGACCTTCGAAATTATTTTTCGATAAATCAATTGCAGTGAAAATGGTTAGGACTTTTACCATTTCTATTGTTGATCCTTTGATTACTATAGTCAAACAATCATTATAGTAATATGTTGAAGGACCACCAGACATCCCTAAATATTTCAATTTAAAACTAGCTTCGTCAACATTCATCATAGCATTGAGATTCTTGAAAAAATTTCTTGGCAATGGACCAGTAAAATAATTGGTTGATAAATCCATAACTCGCAAGTTGGGAAAGGGAAATTTGAACTTGGAATTTGGTATAGGTCCATGGAATTTGTTAGATCTCAAAATTAGAACTTGTAGCGAAGTTAAATTTTCCAACCAATATGGAAATTTATCGGAGAACTTGTTACATCCAAGGTCTAGCACTTGTAGCATTCTGCAATTCTCTAAAGATTTTGGTACTGGCCCCTCAAATCCATTGCTATCAAGGTTGATAGTTTCGAAGAAATTTTCCTTCGCAAATGTATCAGGAATGGTGCCAGAAAAATTATTCTTCCGCAGATCGAGTACAAAGAAAAATATGCTGAAATTTCCTAAACATTGTGGAATAGAACCATTAAAGCTATTACTAGATAGGACAAGAATTTGAAGGGAAATTGCATGACAGAGCATGTCTAGCTCACCACTGAAGTTATTTGATGAAAGAATGAGACTAGAAAGGTTAACGAGTTTGAAGGTTGAACTTGGAAACCTACCATGTAGGTTGTTATTGCTCAAATCAACAACAATTAAATGACTGGATTTGAACTCTTTTACATGGCCAGTCAATTTGTTATTACTGAGGTTGAAGTATTCCAATGCTGGTAAGTTGAAGACCCAAGATGGAATTGTACCATTGATTAAGTTATCATCTAAACGTAATTGCACTAGATTTGGAAGTCCAATTATTTGTGATGGAAGAGGTCCTCTTAGCTGAATATTCGACAAACCTAACTCAACAAGTTTTGTTAGGTTTGCACCCAATGATGGAAATGGACCGCTGAAGCTATTTGAACCAACATATAAATAAAGAAGACTTTTTACATTAGGTAAAAAATCTGCGATTTTACCTTCAAAATTATTACACTGAACTCCCAAGTAGACGAGATTTCCAAGGTTTGAAAGTGAAGATGGGAGCATGCCAGTGAAATTGTTATATCCGATGACTAAATCAGTCATTTCCGTAAGGTTTCCGAGCGACGTAGGGATGGATCCATAAAATTTACAATCAACGGCAACCAACGTTTTCAAGGACTTCAAATTCCCAATTGAGTCGGGTAGTTCTCCAGAGAAATTAGTGTAT
>NW_021025261.1:426660-472818 GCF_004153795.1 Camellia sinensis
TTGCATCCCTTCTAGAAGGGTCTTCGTTCCTCCGCAGGTATCTATCCTTTCATACCTGGAGGTCGTCTTCGTTGCTTCGATCTGTTTGTCTTTGGTGCGTCACCTTCCTGGCCGGCTTCTTTCACTCCGTGACTCTGGTCACGAGTGTTGTGTTGCTATTGTCCCCTTCAACGTCGAGATACAATAGGTCTTCCACTCCCAGCAGGAGCGTAGTCTCTAATCTAGTCATTCTGTTCGTCATTGGCCATATATTCTTCTTTCTTTCCCACAGACGGCGCCAAATTGTGGTGGGTGATTTTCCGACCACACTGCCCGCTTAGTAACCAGCTGGAGAGCACTGGCAGAATAAGATGGCACCTGACTGACCTGTAACAGAAATATAAGAAATCCGCGGTGGTTTCGAGCACCCGGAGGCACTCCGACGATCAAGTCAGTATATCTCTCAAAGATAAATCAAGTACTAAACTCACAAGCTTGAGTATCAAAAGCATACCTTACCGCCATGGGGGTGCTTCTCTTTTATAGCCAATACAATCCTAGCCCCAATAGGAGCCTGGCCTAATGGACTTAGGATTACGCTAATCTGGGACTCCCTCCTAGTGGGATTAGGATAAACTCTCTAAGAGTCTTATCTTTACCCAAACTGAAGTCTTCTTCCAATCTAGGACTCTTGTCCATATCCAAGTTGAGTTCCCTCTTTATTTTAGGACTCTTGTCCCTTATCCTCTTATCTTGGATTCCGATATCTTTGGAGATAACCTCGGCCTTGCCGAGATCACCTCGGCGTCACGACCAGGACACGTGGCACCTCGGCTGACACGTCGGCGTCACCTTGCCACGTGTTGGTACTCAGAAAATATATCCCCACAATAACATTTCTCTTTTTAAATTCACTTATAGGGCAAGTAGTTAGTAAGTGAGAGACCATAAATAAAATGAACTTTAAAAAAAGTTGAAGCAAGGAAAAATCCTCTCCAGTCCAATTTTTGGATTAAAAGATATTGTTCGGACCTTTGGAGTCTATTACAAATCTAATTTTAGTGATGTAAGTTGTTCATCTTGTATGCTTTATTTAGTCAAAAATTTTTAAAATTGATATGATAATGGAAGCTACATCAATTTATGAACTTTTTTTTTTCTCCTCTCCTAAAGGAAAATTTAAGAATTGATTATGAGACAACATAGTTGGTTAGATCCCATATTTGGAAAAATTATTTGGTACTTCATGGATGCCGCCTGTCTATACTCCCCACTAATCATCATACATCATATTCCTTGCTATTTCTCAATTACTCAACATAAAATCATGAATTCCACCTTATTCTCTATACAAAATTTAAAAAACACCACATCGCCATGCCAATATCACCAAATAACTTCTCTCATATTTGCAATGTGAAGCCTACAAAACTAAGCTAGTCCTCACTCATGTCTATAGAAATTAACCCTCGAGCATGTTTCACGCGTCAAGGACCACTTTGACTTCATAAATCAATAATCAATTGCTTAAATGCAATAGTGGATGTTTGAGGTTTGTTTATTTGGTGGTTATGTTTTTGGTTTTTCTTTTCATTTTTATTGAATATTTTTAAAAAAAATTAAAAAATTTTAAGTTTCTAAATTTAACTTGATGAGACGACCCACCAAATTTAAAAAAAGTCTAGAAAAGACAAAAGTAAGCTAAAAAAAAAAAAAGTGAAGTCTTTTTGGCTTTCTCATTATTTTGAAATTTTTTTAAAAAATATATTTTTTAGATTTGTCTATGCGAGACGGCCGGAAAAATTAAAAAAATTTGACATAATTTTGAAAAAACAATTAGGACGAATTACACTAACAGTCTTTGTAATTTAGAACTTGTGTGACTTTGGTCCTTAACCTTTTAATTGTGATACATTTGATCTTAAATTTTGAATCTCGTTCCAAATAAGAATAATTGAAAACATTTTTACACAATTTCAAGGTAAAGTCGTCAATTTGATAAAATAAAAATTAGTTTGACAAAAATAAATGTCAAAAATTATTTTTAAATTTTTTAAAATTATTTCTACTCACCAAAGATAAAATTATATAAAAATAATAAATCTTTTACATTTTTTCCCAAATTAATTTTTAGTATGTGTTTGGATGATGATCATGTAATGCATGGTTGTTTTCGTTGATATTTTTTGATGGTTATCATATAATGGATGGATATTAGATTTTTAATATATAATCAATATATTTAATATATGAAATGTTTTTAATTTTTAATTTTTTTATTTAATGGATTTGTTTAATAATAGCATCAAAGTTATCGTTATATTTGATTTTTTTAAAAAATAAAACTAATTTAATGAAATTAAATATCAAAAAAAGTTTATTTTAAAAAATTATTTCTACTCTCCCAAAAGATAAAATTATATAAAAATGATGTGTTTTTAATTTTTTTCAACAATTTAATTTTCAGTTTCTTAGAAATTCTTTCTGAAAATAGATTTTGAAAACCAAACTAAACAGAACTTTATAACTAAAAAAATTCTAACATTATTCATTAAAAAAATGCCATTATATTTCAAATAACATATAAGTTAACTAATACAAAATAGGTTGTATGATGACTTTATCTTTCAAATGAAGTAACAATGTCTTCAACTGTACTTATTTGGAACGAGAATTAAAATTCAGAGTCAAATGTATCACAATTGAAAAGTCAGGGACCAAAATAACACAAGTCCGAAACTATAAAGATTGTTAGTGTAAAAAAAGTTATTAAAGACCAAAAAAAAAAAAAAGGAAAAAATTTGAGGCTTTTTTATGACAATCTCATCCTTAAAAAGACATACACCAAGGCCTGGAAAATTCTATAATATACACTCAAATTTGGGTATGTAACTCATGCTTAGTTATAACTTTTGTATTTTTTATTTTGATCTGTTGTGGTGTTGGTTATATCGTAGTTATAACTCATTGTGGTGTTATGTAACTCGACCTTTCGTGCTCCTTTTGAAGACGACTAGCCCTATAGTTCGGACTCCCGCAGTTTTGAATCTGATCTCACAAGTGCAATGTGAAATAGATAAACACTAAAGAGTACAAATCTGACAAATCTTTTGAAAAATCGATTTTAAATCAAATTGTCAAAAATGAACTGTTTTGCCAGATATAGAGTCGCCACCTAAATATTTTTGAAAAATTTAGGAAACCCATGACTCGTGCTAAAGGCCACGTGTCCGTCATCACCAAGATTGTCTTGGCTTGAGAACTTAGGTACGAGAGGGGAAGGTTATGAATTGAGCACCCTCGCTCGCCCGATCAAAGATCGGCCTCTGCTAATCATGATGTGAATCTTATTTACATTATATGCTCTTGTACAGATTATTAGGCTAGCATTACTATGTGATGCGCACGCAAATATAGACTAATTTGTAAGAATTGGAACACTTGATTTCATGTTTTGTTTTTGAAAAGAGTTTGTGAATGTGCCACTTGAAAAAGTAGGCTCAAATGTACATTAATCAAACGATTTCAATTCAAGCAACTAGCCTTTGTCTACAGACGTTTAAACAGTTTATCACTTAAGCATTTAGCCTCATGGTGAACATGCCTTGACATGGCAATACTAACACATGCAATATGCTAAAACAAATAAAAGCTCACCTAGTATTCTAAGCCAAAAAAAAAAAAAGAAAGATGACAGAGTTAGAATATTGCACGATCCTAACTATGTAATATGACTAATGCAACACATACAATATGTAATTACTAGGCTCGGCTACTAATATGGCATATGATTCAATTTGATAGTATGCAGTCTAAGCACGTATTCAAAGAATGTTTAACTACAATGTAAGTTAGAATGATGCACCAAGCTTAATGCATTCAAGACAAGTGGATGCAAAGCATGAGAGATGCTAAGCGAAACATGATGCCTTAAAACAAACCATCATAAGCAAGTAAATAAAAGGGAGAAAAACGTGGGATTGGAAGACATACACATTATTACAACTGTACCCTCTCGCAGGAGGGTCCAAATAAATTAACTAGCTAAGCTAATTAACTAGATATTACAAAACAAATTAACTAATTATTATAAACCAAATAAACTAACTATGCTAGCTAGTTATTACAAAACCAATTAACTAATTAACTATGGAACTAACTAATTAATTATAAATTAGAATTAACTAATTAATTGCAACTAATTAATTACAACTTGAAAGAAGTAACTAAGCTAACTAATCAGCCTCGGGAAGTGAGGAATGCTCATGCATGCGCAGATTTCCACCCGAAAAGCCCACTGTTCTGCTGCTTGTTGCACAGTTGGAACATCTTTTCACCTCAGCCTCTGCTCTGTTCTGCTCCAAAAAGTTGTTGCTCAATTTGACAAAAGTGGTTGGCCGGCCACAAAAGGTAGCCTGCCGTTCAAAAGAAGTGGCCTGCCGGTCAGAAAAAGTGGCCTGCCAGCCACTAAAGCCTGGTTCCTCCTGCTGTAACAGAAAGCATACAAAGCACAAACAGGGTATTCTCAAGGTATGTTTGTCCACATTGCCTCTCTTTATCATCAAACAGTTTAAAGGAGTGGCGAGCTTAATTCGCAAGCCATCAATCGATGCAATTTCATTGCGTGATGACTTATAAATCAAGGGACACAATTCAATAAATGCATAATTTAAAGACTCTCAAAACCCCCTCCCTATCATGGATTGATCAAGGGAAGTGGTCGACATTGACTCTTGAACCGTTTACATCACTAGCAAGTATGAAATGAATCCATACTCAATGGGTTCAATTAACGTACGATTGAACCCAAGTTGATTTTATTATCTTGCATCACTTTTAGTCCCAATTTTATTATTTCATTTTAATTACCATTCATTCCTTAATCAATTAAGTCCAAAAGTGAGCTTTAAGTCCTTTAATGGAAAGGAGTACCAAACCAAATATTGTTTTAGGCATGAGAGAAGTGTCATGTCGTTGGTAATGAACCCCCAAAGGGATTAAACCATTGAGCATAACACCTCTATTTCAAGCTTAAACAAGCAAGTAGTTTGAAACAACTTTCAAAGTAAAGAAAAAGCCAAGCAAGGAGGGAGGTTGCAGAAGTGATTAGAGATGAAAATAAGCATGGAAAACAAGAAATAAACATTATCAACTCAAATAGGTTCGTGGCTAAGGCTTAAACCACCAAACCTATGAGGACCATTACATTACAAGCATACTATACAAAGCTCAAATGTAATGAATACTTAAAAACAGTCCTAAAATAGTTCTAAAACGTGCTAGAATTAAGGTAAAAATAGCTAAAACAATAAGCTACAACATGGAGCAAGTTAAACTAGTAAGCAAACACTCCATTTTTGGGACTTTAAAACATGATTTTAGCCTATGAAAAACCTCTGAAATTCAATATTAAAAATCTCAAAAAAATTTGACAAAAAGGTGGGAAACAGAAGGGCAAAGGCTTGAGAAGTGAGGTGCAAAGAAGGGTGATCCAACCCTCCACTACTAATGGCCTTAAACCACAAGTTTCAGCCCAAAAATACAAAGTAAAAACAACTAAAAACAGTAAGAAAATATAGGAAATAAGTAGTGTAGAGATTCCCAAAATTATACCTCTTGAAGCAAGGTAACTCTTTTGTTCACAAACTACAAAGCTTACACTCTCAAGGGTTGAAATTTGGACTCAATAATCTCAGCAAGGAGAGCTCCAATATTGGTTTAGGAAGTGTTTGGGTAAGCTGTGTGTGTTGCAAGATAGAGATAGAGAGAGAATTTCAAGAATTTGGCTTTTTGGAAATTTTTTTGTCACCTAAAAACATGAGAGAAGGTCAAGTATATATAGAAAAACAGTTTCTCAGGTCGAAAATATCTGCATAGGAACAGTTGGAGCTTTTAGGGGATAGTTGGAAACAAATATTTAGGTTTTACGCAAGTGGCCGGCAAGCCAGAAATAGTGGTTGGCCGGCCACTAATAGTGGGCGGCCGTCCACAAATAGTGGGCTTCCGGCCACAAAAATCTGCTTCCAGAACCGATTTTAAATAGGCATATCTCCTTCATCCGAACTCGATTTTAGATCATTCTTAAGTCTAAATTGAAGCCCCAGAAGTATGCTTTCCAATGGAAGGGGCCTCACATTTAAATTCTAAGTGTGCAAAGAGATATGCTTATTTTAGTGAAGGTTGCTTATTTCTATCTTAATCAGATTGATGCCTAACTTCAAACGGCCATATCTCTCATCCGAACTCGGCTTTAGGAGATTCTTGAGTCAAAATTGAAGCCCCAAAAGTCCAATTTCCAATGGTGGTGGTCTCACAACTAAAGTCTAAGTGTACAAAGAGATATGCCTATTTTAGTGAAGATTGCTCAATTCTCTCTTAACGGTTTCATGCTCAACAATTTCCCCAACTAGTTTGCTTCCCTCCCCTCCAATTTTCTTTAACTCCAAACCTATCAATAAGATGTTTAAAAAGATTTTTCAAAGAGTTCACCTCCCTTTCATTTATTTCTATTTTGTCATTACTCGATTTACCGAAAAGTGTAATATTTTAAACGAAATGCGAGTCTCAGAACATCGTAGAAACATTTTTAAAAAAAAAATTTAAAAAGAGGGTTTTATGGTCTACAATAGTTTGTGTCAAAAATGGGATGTTGTTGACACCCCATTTTTGACCGTCCTTAAGACTTGGACGTCACCGTTTGAACACTCGGTGATCATCCATGTTTGTGTTCGTCTTGAGTTCCCGGAGGTCTCGGCTATGCGCCTTACCTCAGGATCTCTCGACTCGACTGTTTTGTGTTTGGTTTTGCACCAAACACTTGTGTTTTGCCTTTGAGGGATAGGGAGTGACTTGTGGGCCATCCCCACACCTCACCGGCCACAGATTGATGCCACCGACCAGTGTTTTGTTGCCATCGGCCATATATTTGGCCAGTCGACACACTTTGTGGTCGGTCGACCATGTATTTGGCCATTTTGGCATTTTTAGCTGGCCGACCATTGTGCATCTGCTTTTGCAGATATTTTCACGCCAGCTGTGCTAGCTGGCATACACTTTGCACCCCCTCCATACACGTGTATGGAGGGATTTCACTCTTGCTTAGCTTGTTTTATAAGCTTTGCAAGAGTGAAGCTCTATAAAGAGGAGGCTTCTCCCCCCTCCTCTAGGGTTACAAAAAAGGTCCAGAGGAGCTCTGAATTAGGGTTAGGTCATTAATGTATCTATCTATCTCTATCTCCATCTCTTTTTGCCTTAAGGTGTTTTGTGCTTAGTTTTGCACACAAACACCTAGAGTTACACTTTCCTTTGGCTACTGAGGTGCTAAGGAGTAATTTTCATAGTTCTTGAGCTGGTTTTAAGCTAAGGAAAGCAGCTGGAGCTCCATCCTTAAAGAAGTCTTCAAGGGTAAGAATTTCACCCTTTTTACCCCATTTTTGCATAGTCTTTTTTCCTACCTTGCATCTATTTTTGAGCTTAGTGTATAACATATAAAAGTCTTGTTTTTACTTGCTTAAAATAGTTGTTTAAGGTTTCTTTGAGCTTTGGGGTTGTTTGACCCCTCTTAGGCCTTGTTTGCCCCCCGTTTTGTGCTATTTTGGTGAGCTCCGGGACCACCTTGTTTGGGCCTCCTCACTACTGAAATCTTGAGGGATTTCAGTGGTGAGGATGGTGTCTTAAGGCCCTAAGAAGGAGAGGGCCATCCCCTCTTCTTGTTGTCTTCAAACTTGCCATTTTAAGCCTCATGTGTGAGCACCATTTTTTGAGTTCATGTTGGCCATGTTTCAGTAGGTATTTGGTAGTATTTTGCCATTTTTACCTTTGTTTTAAGTTGGTTTAGACACACCATGCATGCTTAGCATACTTGTCTTGTAATGCCATAAATTTGCCTTAACATGCTTTAGGCTTTGACCTTTGTTCTAGCATGATTTTGGCCAAGCTTTGTGAAGCTTTTGTGTATGCTTTAGTGTGCTTTAGCTCTGTTTTTAGTTGCTTTGGCCATGCTTGACATGCTTTGTATAGCCACCTTGTATTTTGGTTTGTTAGCCTTGGGTGTGTGAGTGTTGAGCATGCATTACTTGCATCATTTCAGTGGTTTGGAACCACTTAACATGCCATTTCAGTCCTTGTGGTGTGTTTGTATGCTTGCATTTGATGCCCCTTTAATGCTTTAAAAGGGTGTTGGCCTATGCTCCATGTTTGTGCAATTGTGTATGCCTCTAGGATTAGATCATTTAGATGCCATCTAAGTAGTTTTTGGGGCTTACTTGTGCATGCCTTAGGACTGTTTTGATTCACTTTGATCATTCGCTTCATGTGTCACATGATCATGGTTTAAGTCCTTGGGTTCGGTTTCATGCCTTGCTTGCATTGATAGGTTGATTTGGCATCATCCTTTGTGTGTTTTCAGAGCTTACAATGCATGTCATTTGTCCATGTTTAGTATGCTTAAGAGTCCCTCCTTTATGCTTAAGTGTGGAACCATGTTTGCATGCATGATTGTATGTTTAGATACTTGGTTCATGGCATGTTGTTGCGTGCTTAAATGGTGTTGCACTTGGCATGCATTTCTTCTTAAGTTGTCTAACATGTTATATGCCTTGCATGTGGGCATGTTGACATTACACTTTGCATGCTTCTTAGTTGAATCTTTGCATGTTTATTTGCATGTTCACGTTGCATGTTTAGATTGCATGCTTAGGTTACATGTGACATGCATGCCTTGCCTCTTGAATTGAGTATGATAGAGGTTGGGCTTTACGTGTTTATTTGGTTTGCATGTCATTTGAAATCAAAATGTACAACTTGGTTCCTTGGGCCATCACACATTGAAATGCGCGATTGGTGGTTCGAGAATCGAGTACCATGCTCATTTGAGTCATGAATATGATAAGGAGTGTGGTTGGTGCAAACATTGCTTGAAATGCATTGCCATGCCATGTTTTGCCCTCTGCTGCTATCAAAATAGGTTTCTGCAGGAAGCTTTGGCCGGTCGACTGAATATAGTGCCGATCGACCAAAAGTTTGTGGCCGAGAGCTACACCAATGGTCGATGACCACCCTGCCATGGCCGGCGATGATTCCTCATGGCCGGTAGCATTCTCCAGTGTTCATAAAGTGCTCCCTGGGACTTTTGCAATTTTTAGAGGAGCAGAGTAGGGAAAACAGAGGCAGCTTGTGCATGGCATTGGATTTCCAGGCGAAGCCAATCCGAGCACGTGTGCATCCCTCTTCCCGAGGCCTTTTAATGCTTTCCTTAATTTAATTGATTTGTTAATTAATTAGGTGGTCCGTAAATTATTTAATTAGCTTGTAGGTTAATTAAATTGTATTATTCTTTTGGTCCCTCCGAGTGAGGGCGAATTTGTAATAAGTGTGGGTGCGTGTGTGCATGTCTTCCAATTCCCACTTCTTTCTCCCTTTTACTTACCTGCTTTGATGGTTAGTATTAGGGCATATTTAATTTAGCATACCTTATGCTATGCATGCGTGCATCATTCATCAGTCTTGCATGCACCGGGCTTAGCGCATCATGCTAACCGCATAGTATTTTAATTCCAAACTTGAATACATGCATCGAGTTGTCGCATTTCGCATGTCATCCTTAGATTAGCCGAGCCTGTTCTAATGACATTCAGTATGTGATGCATTAGCCATTTGTTAACATTGAACTAGGATCATGCATGATTACTAACGAGTTCATTGCTTTGGCACGGAGTACGATGTAATTATTTATGTTTTAGCATCTCCCATGAGTGTGAATGTTAACATGATAGCATGCTTACCATGAGGCTATCTGCTTATGTGATATATCTGCCTGAATGCCTGTGGGTGAAGGTTGGCTGATCTAAATTGGAATAATACATCGACTGTGAGTTTTAAGCCCACTAGACAGTGGCAAAATCATGTTTTCTAAGCCCACCTAAAGGTGGCAAAATCTGCATTTTAAGCCTACTTGCGGGTAGCAAACAGTTTTCAAAACAAACATGAAATGTTTTGTTCTAATTCAGGCGACCCAGTCTATACTTGTTTTGCTGCGCGCATCGCATAGTAAATCCAGGCTAATAATTGGAATAAGAACGCATAATGTTTTCAAAACTGGATATCATGGTTAGTAGAGGCCGATCTTTGGATCGGGCGAGCGGGGGTGCTCATAGCTGACCTTCCCCAATCGTACCCAAGTTCTCGAGCCGAGGCAACTTTGGTGATGACGGACACGTGGCCTTAGGCAAACGAGTCAGGGTTTCCTAAATTTCCCCCATAAAAAATATTTAGGTGGTGACTCTGTATCTGGCAAAGCAGTCCATGTTTGGCACTTCTTTCTAAAAATCTGTTTTCTCAAAACGATTTGCCGGATTTGGATTCTTTGGTTCAGATTTAGAACCGTGACAATTTGAGAGTCCAAACTACAGTGACCCACAGATGAACAGAACGGGACTCGTCCTCCCGGGGCATTCGGGGATGTCTACAGGTGTAAGGTTGGGATTTAGAACTCTTATTCCTGAAGAAATCGAACGTTTGTACAGCATAGCTTTCATCATCGAGTGATCAACCTGAGCCGCCTAAGTCTTAAGTGTGGTAAAAAATAAGGTGTCTACAGTTGCCCCTCTTTGACAGAGCTCGAAGTCATGAAATGGCGTGAGTGAATGTCAAAGCCTGAAGACGACCCATTTTGACAAGGCCGTAAGACTTGGGTAAACAAACAAAATACAACTCCAGTTGGTTGAACCTAAGGGTTGCCTGTGTATCCCTTTGCAAGGAATCAAACCGGCGTAGTTCAGGGGCAGAATGCAAATGATATACAGCACAATGCAATAATATAATCAAACCACAAGCAGTGCTTACTACACGAATACCATAAAGGAATAGAAATGTAAAATCAAACTATGTTTTCTATAGAAAAGAAGTGGGCACAGCCAAATGATGCCTAACACAGGCTAAGTGCCTACATCCTCAATACTGGCTTCAGCTTAGTATGGATGCCTATACATAACAGAACCATATTTCAACGTGAAAGGGGTACGGACACATGCAGAACTATGTTTTTCGCAAAAAGAGTACAAGTAATTGGGTGGTATGATATCAGTGAGGAATGATCTACTAGGGAAAAAGATAATGATCCTAAATGCTGAATACAACAAGATAAAGTACGATGTAATGAATGCAATGGATGCAGTGAATAAGACGCGCAAGCCGAACCACATCTTACCTAGAAAAGGCCTAGACACAAAACAAATCACGTCTAACACAGAAAAGGTGTTAACACCCTCAATACTTGCCTCAGCGCAGCATGGGTACTTACACATGACAGAACCATGTTGCAACGAAGGAAATGTATGAGCACATGCCAAACTAAGCTTAACATGGAAAGGATGCAGGCGATAAAATGGAAAATGCAGTGGATGCGATAGATAATGTAGTAAATGAAGAGGGTAACATACTCTAACCACGCTGGAATCATGAGTGGAGGAAGAACAAATCCTAAACACATTGAAATCGTGTGAGGAATGGAACACTCAAACCACGCCGAAATTGTGAGAAGAGGTCCTACCACACAAGGTCGCGTCTCACGCGTCTTGAGATAAATTTCAAACACCCTGAAATCATGTGAGCAAATGAACACTATAACCACGCTAAAATCGTGAGAAGAGGTCCTACCGCTCAGGGGTCGCGGTCCACATGTTTTCAGATAAATTCCAAACACGCTAAAATCGTATAAGGAAAGGAACACCCTAACCATGCTGAAATCGTGAGAAGAGGTCCTGAGAGAACCGCTCAGGGTCGCGTTCCATGCGTCCTGAGAAAAAATTCCAAACACGTTATAATCGTGTGAGGAAAGGGGAACACTCTAACCACGCTGAAATCGTGAGAAGAGGTCCTACCGTTCAAGGTCGTGTTCTACGCATCCTGAGAAAAATTCCAAACATGCTGAAATCGTGTGAGGAAAGGAACACTTAAACCACACTGAAATCATGGGAAGAGGTCCTGAGAAAACAGCTCAGGGTCGCGTTCCACGCGTCCTGAGAAAAAATTCCAAACACGTTGAAATCGTGTGAGGAAAGGAACACTCAAACCACGCTAAAATCGTGAGAAAAGGTCCTGAGAAAACAACTCAGGGTCACGTTCCACGCGTCTTGAGATAAATTCCAAACATGCTGAAATCGTGTGAGAAATAGAACACTCAAACCACGCAGAAATCGTGAGAAGAGGTCCTGAGAAAATCGCTTAGGGTCACGTTCCACGCGCCCTAAGATAAATTCCAAACATGCTGAAATCGTGTGAGGAAATGAACACTCAAACCATGCTGAAATCGTGAGAAAAGGTCTTGAGAATACCGCTCAAGGTCGCGTTCCACGCGTCCTAAGATAAATTCCAAACACGCTGAAATCATGTGAGGAGAGGAACACTCAAACCACGCTGAAATCGTGAGAAGTGGTCCTGAGAAAATTGCTCAAGGTTGCGTTCCACGTGTCTTGAGATAAATTCCAAACACGCTGAAATTGTGTGAGGAAATGAACACTCAAACCACGCTGAAATTGTGAGAAAAGGTCCTGAGAAAACTGCTCAGGGTCACGTTCCATGCGTCTTGAGAAAAGTCCAAGGGGACAATGATTCAGCGTAAAAGGATAAATAATACAAGATAACGCAAGATGCAAATGAATGCAATGTGTGATAGAAAATATGATGTGTGAGTATAAGAAATGTAGCGGATGATGTTTAGAGAATGCAATAAACAAACAAAGCGGCACTTAGAAAGCACCTCACGGGATGAGTGACGATGAACTGCTCTACTTTGACGAGGATCTCCCTCTTGTATTCTTCAAACTCTTACCTTCAACTCACAGTTCAAAGGCCCTCAAATGCTGACAAGGGGTAACCTCTGCATATAAAAGCCACGGATGTCGCTTTTCTTCTTGATCATATTCACAACTTTCCATATTCTTCAACGGTATGTCAAACTAGGTTGGTTCAGTATCCAGAATTGAGACGCACACATGCTATCTCAATCTATGGGGCTGCCATACAGATTTCAAGCCGAGGATACACCCCTGGGTATTCAAACCAGACTTTAGTCTCGAAAATTGTGAACCTTTGTGTTCTAGGCATCGCCATTCGAACTCTAGTTTCCATTATCGCAGTTGATCTCCTAAGAACTCATTACAAACACAGCTACGATGCCTCTAATGGGGAATGGTGTTCAAGGAGAGCACTATGATCGCCATTCTGACTTGAAGCAAGCTTGAGCTTGAACTTAAGCTCGAGGTATACTCATACTCTAGAGAAATGACAAGACCTGAAAAGGTGCCTCCAGAATGCAATCTTGGAAATTGCTAAAATTGAAACAAACTCAGATATTTCAAATTTCTCTTTTCTCTTTTTCTTTTGCAGTTTGGAACCTATGTAGCTTCAGATAGGTCCTTGTTCTAATGCTCTCTCTTGATCAAGATTGAATCCTGCAATTTATGAAAAAAGGAATTCTATTTGTATATCATGTTGGGAATGGCACAGCACTCTGAGCACAAAACAATTTATTTTTGAAATTGAAACTATGAATGAGTTCTTAACCAGGTATTGAGCCTACGATTGACCACAGTACACCATGACTCAACAAAGGAAAAACAAAGTAAAACAACCTAAACATGTCTTATTTACACCTACCGAAATCAAAACGACTCAAAACAAGACTTAAAACAAAAACCACAACCATAACACTTGGATGTCTACCACCGGTGGGAGACCACTCAATTCACGGGGAGCCCATTGCTTCTCCAAGTATTGTTTCCCACTCTTTCTCATTTGTGATTCTCACATCACTTTGGCACTCAATCTCTATTTTCTCTGAAAACTTTTTTCCTTACTTTTTCTTTCAGCGCACATCTCTCTATTCTTTAATCTCTCTTATTTTTTTTTATTCCTTCCCAGGTGTGGTTGATAGATAAGCTGGAAGTTGTGGACCTTATAAGGCAGGTCTAATATCCAGCTTCATTTCCAGTCAGTGCTTCACACTTGGCTCGATACCTCACTACTTGAAGGATGAGAGAGTTTTTGGCCTCTGCTGCTAGCCTCAGTTGTGTCCTTTCTGGCGAGTACATTGACAATGGGGAAAAGATAGAAAACCTGACTCGACTGTGCCCCTAGTTCATCATTTTGTCCATTTTTTGTTTTTGGCTTCTGCTAAAACAATTTTGACCAATATGAGAGTTAGATTGACATGCTTGTTCGACTTTTTGCTTCGAAATCATGTAAGTCAGGCTATGAACACTGAAAATTTCATTTTTTGGGTCCAAGAAATGGTCCAATTTTGGAAAAAAATAGAATAATTTTTGGGAAAATTAGTCAACTTCTTTAAAAATCTTCAAAATTGTTTTTGCAAATGGCCACTGCTCAACCAACGTGGAATCTACTCTTGAGATGCATGACCTCAATCTGAACTTGATTTGTCTTGCAACTAAATCTTTTAACGGAATATGACACCCGATTTGAATGAAGATGAGCCAATTTGACATAGATACGATAGCCGAGTTGAACAAGCCAATCAACATAGATGAGTGTCACGACCCAACCCGCCCCTATAGGTTTAGCGTCGTAATCGGCCAGTAATCCTTGGATTACTAAAGGCCTCTTAATAGAATAACATATAATTAGGGGCTGCGGAAGCAAATATATAAAATATACATAGTCAATTGAACTGTGAAGACATACATGGGATAGATGACTTAAAACTTTTATAACTTATGAGTGACATTAAAAGATATAGTATTTACACGTCACTCCATGTACATACTAATAGAAATCTTATCCAAAAATTAAAGAAAACAAAGCTTAATACATTCACAAAAATAGCCACTAAACTTGACTTAATCCGAAACCTCCTCGGAAGGCGCAGAGGTTGGCTGACAAAAACTGAGACGCTAGGTCCTCAACTCTGAGCCTGGTCACGTGCTTAATATAAATAGTGAGCGGGAGCCTAGTGAATAATAATACCGTAAAGGATTTTAATGAATGACGTCCATCATAGAGTTAGAAATCAGAGTTATTCAGATTTCAAATCAGAAACAGATTCATATACATGTTTGTTCTCATTTTCAAAGTTTATACATTTCACATCATAGTACGTGGCATATCCATTAACGATAACAAATCCGATGACCTACAAAGGGACAGCCGTGAAGGCATTCCGATGACCCATAAGGGACAGCCATAAGGCATTCCAATGGTTCATGTGCACAGAGACGTTTCCTATGATTTATAAAGAGACAGCCGTAAAGGCATTCCGATGACCCATAAAGGGACGCAAAATATCACATGATGCTATGGATGCCACGAGTATATTTCAGAAACTTAGACGATCATTTATTCACACAAAACATAGCATCAAAAAACTGATCATTTCATATCATCAGAAAACTAATCATTTCATATCATCAAAAAATAATTAAAGTCAGACATAACTTTACAGAGTTATTACTCACAAATAACAGATGGCTCCAAACAGACGAATATCGTAGATGATTCAGATATCTTGTGGCGCGTGACCTACACAGGTACAAAACATATACATACTGAATTACACATCCGGAAACATTTACTTTGTTCTTTCTTATCTTGTTGTGTCTATACTTTAATCCTTATTATTGTGCCTTAATCATGGCCTAGGAGTGCCTTAATCATGGCCTAGGAATGCCTAGGATAGAATGAGGATGCAAAAATGCACTTGAAAACACTTAACAAAATTTGCTAATAACAAGGTCTTTGCTCGAGCGCAACTTCCTACGCTCGAGCGGACATGCAAAATGTGAGTGGTCGCTTGAGTGCAAGATATGTTGCTCGAATGATCTGTAAACTTTTGCAAAAGTGCTGGTTGCTTGATTTTTCCACTCAATGCTCACTCGACGCTCGCTCGAGCGTGAGAGACATGCCCTCGCTCAAGCGTAACTTGTTGCTCGAGCGGACTACAAAACAAAAGAACTTCTGAGAGCATGTATTTAACGATTCCTTCGCTCGAGCGTAGGAGCATAATTTTGGAATTTCCAGAATTGTTTCCTAGCTTCAATTTCAACCCCAAAGCTGTAAATTATGGTTTCTTGGGCAAAAAACTTGAGGAAATTCTTGTAAACTTGGAAAACATGGTGAATTCAAAATCAATTTCAAAAAATCAAGGTTCAAGAGCATGTGATTTATGCAAAACCAACCAAATTCTTTGAAAACATAACTTGACCATGACATGCATGATATGAATTCTTAAACAACATGCTCTAAATGCAATGTAATATACATGCATGTATGTATACGCCACTCTTCTACTTCATTAAGCTTAATTCTTGTCTCAATTTACTTAATTCTTTTGAATACATGTGTTAAGTATTCTAAGTACACAACTAAGGGCTTGATTTCTTACCGTAGGTTCTTAATTCCTTGAATCCTAGTGAACTCTTATTCAATTTCTTCAATTCTCCTTAATTCTCTAGCAAGTTCAAATTCCTTTGTTGAAGACTTCTCTCTAGTCTCTTTCTCTCTCTACACCTTATGTTGTGCTAAAAAATGATGAAGAAAAAGTGATTCAAGTGGTGTAGAAGCCCTTTATAGGCTTGATTAGGCAAATAAATTAAACTTACCTAAAGCTAATCAAATTGACATTAACTAGTCTAATTTAGTTCGTTCCGAATCGAATTTCAATTAACACTACCACAAAATTTTAAAAATTCCAAATAACACATATTTTAAGTCAATTTCGTGATCCGATGCCGATAAGGCCTTCAATTCGCACATCGAAATAGGAACAGAAATAGATATTTCTACGCTAAACAGATATAAACACAAATAAGGCAATACACTCATGCAATTAATTCGAAATTTCTCTTAATTACTGATTAAGCTTATTTAACCACGAATTAATGTAAATCTGAGGTAGGGATTGTTACAATGAAACTAACAGGCTGAAAATGGTTGAGGCCGAACTTCAGGATGAAGTTGCCTACGTATCCCAAAGATGGGAATCATGCCTTACATAGTTCCTAGGTTAAGGTGCACTCGGGTATTAACACTCTCTTTTTGCGCTCAAACTTTTGCCAAAGCCGCCCTTTCGGGTTTTCAACCTAGCAAGCTCTGTTTTTCCTTTTCCTTTTTCTTTCTTCTTTTTTTTCTTTGGTTTTTGCTTTGTTTCCTTTTTTTCTTCATTTTTTCATTTTTGTTCTTTTCTTTTCTTTTTTTTTCTTTTTCTTGCTCTAACTTTTGCCTAGGTTGCCCTTCCGAGTTTTCGACCTAACAAGCCTCTCAAGGATAGAAAGTTTAACTTGTCCATGTTGATCGGTCGTAGGATCTCTAAGCCATCTAAATCTAGTAGAATGGCTGTTGTTCCTGACTAAATAGTCTTGATGGTGTAAGAGCCCATTCAATTGGGGTCTGAATTTACCCCTAGTGTCGTGGATAGGAACCTGATTGTCCTTCAATGAAACAAAAATTTCTTTGCTTAGATTTTGGGATTTGGCTTTCTTGTCAATCTCCATTGGTTTGCGAAATGACCCATTTTTTAATCTTTAAGCATATCTGACTGTTTTGCCCCTAGTTTAAGGGTTGCTTCTAATCCAACTATGCAAGTTTCCTTTGATGACATCTGACCTTCTTGCCGCTAGTTCAAGGGCTGATTTAAGTCCGGCCATGCAAGCCTCATCTTTTGGTTGATCGTTGAACATTTTGAATCAAAGTTGGAAAGCAAAGGGGTCGACTCTCGAGGCTGAGAGTGATCCTACGTTGTACAATCTCAAGATCAATTCTAGGCATGTCTCCGTAGGACCACGCAAAACATTTTTTTGAATTTTTTTTAATAAAATGACTAGTCGCTAATGCTCTTCTAAAGATAATGTAGAACCAATTTGGATCAAGCTAGGATCCTTCTCAGTACTTATATTAACAGACATGATCTCAATCGTTAAGGGCTTAGCACTCCTCTCTTCCTCTCAGTTGATCAAATTTTTACAAATCCCGAGGAATTCTTCCCTCTTTGTTTTCATCACAGTGTTAGAAAAGTTTTGAAAAACTTAGGTCAATGTAATGATTTAAAAGCATAGAGAAACAAGTGGAAATTACTGCCGTTTCATTCAGATCTTCTGGCTCAACTGACTCAATGATAGAAATAGACGCAAAAGAAAGAGTGAAAAGATAAACAAAAACAGACAGGGAAGTGGTGTCCGAGTTAACACCCCCGAAATCACCAACCTCCGACACAACAAGAATGACTCAATACAACGCGACTATTGTACTTCGAGTTGGAGTTGCAAACCTGTTTGAGCCTTGAATTGAAGTATGAAGTCAATTCGCTATCTTCTGGTTTACAGAAGCCCTAGCCAACTATGATCGATCATTGAGATATGAATCCCTAGTCGAGATATGAACTTATTTGGAAGTTTTTTTTTCAGATCCAAACTCTTTCTGAAGCTTCTATTCAGGTCCGAGCTTGACCATTGGTTAAGAACTGAACTTGATTCAAAGTTCCTGGTTAAGATCCGATAGATGGAGCATACGCTGAAGATTTGCGACTTTGATCTCACCTTTACTTCGACTTGGTGAACTGAAATAAAGTGTTTTTAGTCAATTTAGCAATCTCGATTGAGATTTCATAAAGCCTTAGCAGTCGTGATTGGATTTCTGATCTTATCAGCAGATTTGAGACTTGGTGATAAGCTTGGATTTCGATCAATGGGCTTATTGATGGTCTGTTGTCTTTGATCTATTAAGTGTTTTATTGTTAGTTATAATTTTGTATCAGTGGCTTATTGAGATCGAGATTGTAGAGATGGATGAAATAGCAGTTATGTTATGAATTTGGGTGAATATACTATGATGAATCTCGCAATTAGAAGGAAGCCATGACGCTACTCCAAATCAAACTCATAATCAGCAAGATGAATTAAAGAAAATGGGTGGACGACTTGTCATATTGCAAGCCGCCATTGAAATTTTTGAAAGCTTCAAAGAAATTACTTGAAGTTTATCATTGGGACTCTTTTATACCTCTTTACGAAGTTGTTTTGAGTTGAATAGGTTGTTTCTTGTGTGCTCAATTCACATTTGTGCCAAGGGAGGAAAGAAAGAATGCATGCAATGCCGAATTCCAGCTCGTGATCAGCTACTCTCATGATTTTGCCTAGTGGATGCATCGTCCATCCTATCGTTGTGTCAATTTTTTTCTCTCATCTTTGCTTTGGAAGTTGTCATTTGCCAGCCATTGGTCTTATTGCTACAGAATGAGTACTTTTTTGTACGAGTATGCAAGTTAGAGGTGAAGGGGTTTGGAAATGGGAGTCTATCCGAGTTTTAGTGAGTGGATATGGACACAACTATGGCTGTTGAGCCAAGGATGAAAGATAAAGTTCAATGTATTTGCATGTGGCTAAGTTGAGAGAATCATGTTTATTCTCGAGTAAGGAAATGCAACACCTATTCTTTACCTATGGTTACATGAGTAGTGTTACATTGAGTTTACTTAGTTGCTACTTAAACTTGAAGACAAGTTTCTTAAAGAGGGACAGTATGACGTAGTAGAATAAATGGACTAAGAGTTTGTTAAATAGCTTATTAGTTGTAGTCTATAAATAGGTGATGTAATACCCATTAAACTTAGTTTTTTGGAATAAAAAAATATACATTAAAATTGGAGTAGAGCTTAGTTTCTCTCTCTAGCCCTTAGAGGTTTTACCCCTAATTGGGGCATTTGTCTTCTCTCTCTCTATTTGATTCTTGATTTTGCATTTGGAGTTCATCAGAATTGTTCTCAACTCAACCACTAATGTATCTGAACCACTGATATGAAATAACGAGCCCCTATATGGATCCTCATACATAGCGCATAACAATTAAGGCAAACAAAACACCCATATGAGGGCTTGGGTTACCCTGTCCTATTTTTTTAGACGAACTAGGGCTCCACTATTCAATCAAATGGCATCACCACTTCTTAGACACAGGAAAGCATCCTGTCCTAATTGTGGAAGTTGCTAGAGCCGAATATAGGTACTAAGTCAGTCTGGTTAAAGAAGTTACCTCAGTAAGACACCTGATATACCTACCCTACCCAACACCTATAAATAAAGAGAGGATTAAGCAGTATGTTGGCGATCCAGATCCGAGGCTTGTATTCCCACCATAATAGAGCCCATGTCCGGCAATCCATCCGGGATGTTAGATAGCAAATACAGTGACTTAGCGCACCATGCATGAAATGCAATGAATATATATATATATATATATATGAAAATAAAATCCACATCATGAAGTTTGAGTCAAGTTCTCTTAGTATCCCCAGCGGAGTCGCCAAAAACTATGGGATGTTTTTAGGGTTACCAAATGCACCCAACAATTCAGACTCCCAATCTCTTAATCTTGTCTCATTAGTGCAATGTGAAACAGAAAATGAAAGTTCAAAACTGGCAACTTTTATAGAAAATTCATTTTTTATCAAAACATGCCAGAAAATGGATTACATCACCAGATTTCAGAGTCGCCACCTAATCTTTTCGAAAAATTAGGAAACTCATGACTTGTGCTAAGGGCCATTGTCTGTCATAACCAAAGTGTCTCGACTCGGGAACTTAGGTATGAGAGGGGAAGGTCATTTAATTGAGCACTCCTTTCACTCGATCAGAAGATCGACCTCTACTAAGCCATGATGTGGTTTTTATAATCAACATATATTCATGTTCTGATTATTTATTAATGCTATCATTACTATCTAAGGCATGCATGTATAGATTGTCCACTAACTTTGGTTATACTTTGATTTCATGCGTTTTTCTTTTGAAAAACCTTTTTGTACAAACTCAGAAGCATAAGAATCAATTACATTCCAAAACAATCAATACAATCTCTATCCACTGGCATTCAAATAGATATCTCATTTAAGCACTTAGCCTTATGATATAGCAACAAATATAATAAGGAGCATGCACATGCAATATGCTAAAGTCAAAAATTCTCACCTAGTACTCCGAGGTAAGTCACAAGAAATGTTTCGATATATACATGTGCATGATCCTATATACAATCGACTAATGCAATACATACACAACATGCACCTAGAAGTTTGGATACTAATATATGACATGGATATAATCTCAAGACAAGGAATAACACATGTATTTAGCTTGAAAATAATAAATTCCCCAAATGTGGATTAACCGGACTCGAATGCATGAAAAATTAATGTAATAAACAGGTATGATAAATAAAACATGATGTAATACTGAAAGAATGTATAAATAAAAGGGTTAGAAAGACATGGGATTGGGAGATGTGAGACTAGAAAAATCTTTTCACATAGATTGTCGAGATCCAACGAAGAGATGAGCTTTACCCCTGTAGATCTGCAAAGATGAACATAGTCAACGCCACCCAACCGGGGTTGTCGGCCGAAGACACTTCGATGATAAAGTTAGCCCTTGGAATCAGAGATGGAAGATGAAGAAAATGAAGAGTGTTTGTGTGCTATCTGGCAGAGAGATGAGCCATACCTTCATTCCATGGGATGCCCTCCTTTTATAGATAGGGGTGTGATATTTACTTGATGAACTCCCTTGTTTGCGCTAGGCCCATTATTAATAAGGTAGTATTTTTTTGGCCACCATAATTGTCTCAAAACTTTCATTGTCTTCAGTAGAAGGAATGAGAGTTTTTATTGCCGAGCTACGCTATTCAACAAGATGTTAGGTTTATGGATAAAGAACATTTTACTAATAAATAAAATGAATGAATGAATTACTGTATGAATGCATGTATGCTCGAATGTATGTATAAATATATGTTTGTTGAGGGCCATAGGCCGCGGTATTATAACCCTCGGGTGAGGACATAGGTCGCAATATTATTATCCACCGAGCGAGGGTTGTAGGCCACGATATTATAACCCCCAGACAAAGACCGTAGGCTGCGGTATTATAACCCCCGGGCAAGGGCTACACTAAGGATGCCACAATTACTATATGTATGTTTTGCTCCGAATGCGAAGAACTTTGCTGATTTTAAGTGGCGACCAGTTGCCAATATTGCAAGGATTTTAAATAGTGTATCTTGTGTCATTGATTGCCTGTACCAAATGATGTAGACTTGTTAAGTACAAATAAGTGGAAAGCTGAAAAACTGGCACCAATGATAGAGCATTAAAAAATAGCATTGCTTCGTTATAAGGAATTGCCGAGTGGTTTTTGGAAGCAAATTCCCTATTGCTTGTGAAGGAAAGTTGTTATTCGGAGGAATAGACTTAAGCCAAAATTGCCAAATGATGTAGGTTGTTATATAGGCAGGAAGACGCCAAAATTGTTGAATTCAACATTGATCAAACTCCAAGTGTGGCAGCAAAAATGTTGTTTGAGCTGCGATGGATATGGGGTAGGGCATTTAAAATCTACAAATTTTTGGTATAGAAATTGCAAAATCAGACCATATGGATGTGTTTAGAAGACTCCTGATGGCGTGGTTTTAACCGAAATAGAACTGATGGCTTAGATTGGTTGAGAATAGTGCCCTGTGAAGCACTGGATAATTGCTCCTATATCGTTGAGTTAGACGGCTTAGCTTGGTGGCTGGCAGCATGGCTCGGCTAGGCTAGGCAGCTTGGCAAAAAATAAAAGGAAGTTGTTGTTGATGAGAATTGAACTCTCACTCTCTTGGTGAAGGAATAACACTAAACCACTTTGCCATGACATAGCCTTGTGTATATATTTTGCACATTATATATTTGAACTTGATTGTTCGGCTATGACAAGAGGTAACTTAGCTGCAATGCACATAATAATTTCTTAGATTTACCGACTCAAGTCATCTTCTTCAGCGGAATAATGGCATTGCTTGGCAAACTTCGACAAGCTCGTACGGCTTCGTTTGAACTCTGATTTCGACGTGGTTTGTTGTGTTGGACTTGTCTCAATGATTACTTCATATTGGTATGGTCAAAACTTGATTTCGATAACCTCAAAAATGTCAGTGTGCTAAAAATTTGGTCTGTTTTGCAACAATCGACTTTGGTTAAATTGTGGCTCCTGGTTAGTGTGTTTGAATGCCTCTAGTCGACTCGAACCTTCCAGTTAGCCAGGTAATTCCTGTTGTATTTCCGACATATTGTTTGCATGGAGAAGAATGTGGACCCAATTTGTAGAGAGAGAATGGGTACGTAAATGCAGCTGGCGACACTTTGGTTAGCCGAAACACTTGGTTCTCGGCATTGTAGCTGACATGATTAAAAATGTATGTATTTCTCGTGATGATTAGTATTGCCGACGAGCTGGAGGATAGAGTTGTAGCACCGAGAGTCGACAAACAAGCAATTTTGTGTCGAAAACATGTATACTTGATTCAATGGAGAGCCGAGGAACTTGAGTGGCGTGTCGAGTAACTGGTGCCAAAACACCTGGGTCCGTCTCATTTATAATGTGACTTTGCCGAGAGATTGGTCGGCAACACTTGGGTCTGCGATTGTGCCAATTTTGTGGTCAGCACCTTTTCTCAACTATGGTACCAAGATATCTATAACCTATATCATGCAAAATATTTAATGAAGTGCACATTTTTATGTAAACAATGGATTCATGAATTATATCAGAGAAAAAGAGAAAAATAGAATGAAAAGCTCAAGGAAATATCGTAAGCCATTCATGATATATCTACATATATAAATTGCTACCAAGTAATGTGGCCGAGGAAGTGATGTTGCTAAATGGTAGTGTCATCGTTGGGCTTTGACGTAAGTTGACTCTTCGATGTTGCCGAGTAGGTGTAGTTGTGAGAGTCGAATTTTGAGTGAGCTTATGATCACGATGTTGTTGACAACTCAGCAACATTGTTATGGATGAGCAATATCTTCCTGGAATGTAGGGGCTTTTGGATATACCGAAACTCTTGGTCGGCGATTTCTCTTAGTTTCACAGTGTACCGAAACACTTGGGCACCAACTTGGTTTATCAAAACGAGGAAGTGAAAGCATTGATCTTTGACAACGCAAGAAGAATTTGGCTATTTGCTATTTGCTACAAGCATTGATCTTTGGTCGACAACTCGGCAAGATAAATTCGGCTATTTGCTCGTTCGGTTATTCTTGGCAGTTGAATGACCGTGCATGGCTGTTGAGCTTGATGGTGTAGATTGGCTCCATTCTTGAGGATTGTAATTGCCAATCTGTGAGTGAATGGTATTCCCTGTGAAGGATCTGAATAGCCTTGGTGCTCTATTTTTCTTGTCAGATAGCTTCCTAGAAAGAAGACAGTGTCAATGACGCTTTAAAGCATGGTTGCCACCCTTTTGCATTTTAATCATTATTGAATATCAATGGTGGGGCAACTCTAAAATAAGTCTTGTGAGACAATAAATAAAGACCCACGGGCGAGTTCAGTTGAACAATTTGTATTCTATTGCCGAAAAGCTACTTTCATAAAGAAGAAAGTACAACCCAATTTCAGAGAGAGAAAATCAAGACGCAAAAGTAGACCCATAAAGTCTGTGTGGTGTTAAAACTTTTTCATCAAGAGTCACAGTGAATAAAAATTTCCATAGAGTTTAAATGCAGACACATACGTATATACAATTCAAGAACCCATTTAATCAGAGAACAAATTGATCACCATCACAGTGTTGTTGAATTTTTACTTACAATACCATGTTTGCTATTTCCTTCGTTGACCTCTTTCAGACAATTCCCACAGACGGCACCAATTGTGAGACCAGAAAAATCCTCTCATATGGATTGTAGAGATCCAATGAAGAGATGAGCTTTGCTCTTGTAGATCTACAAAGATGAACATAGTTGACGCCACCCAATTTGGGTTGCCGGCCGGAAACTCTCTGATGATAAAGTTAGCCCTTGGAATCAGAGAAGGAAGATGAAGAAAATGAAGAGTGTTTCTGTGCTATATGGCAAAGAGATGAGGCATACCTTTATTCTATGGGATGCCCTCCTTTTATAGATAGGGGTGTGATATTTACTTGATGGACTCCCTTGTTTGGGTTGAGACCATTGTTAATAAGGTAGTATTTTTTTGGCTACCACAGAAGATTATTACAACAATTTGACTGAGAAAGGAGAGAGAGAGAGAGAGAGAGAGATTATTATATCATTTTGAATAAATAATAAAAGAAGATGAGGGGGGTTAGAGGAACATTGAATTGATTTAGCGAAACTACTACTAAATCTAACAAATCATACTAAATAAAGCCAATAAACCATCCAAGAGCTCCAAAACTACCCAGGAGAGCACTCCCCAGAAATCGTTTGATTTGTTCTTAGGGTGGTCATCCGGCTAGACACAAAATGAGCTGGTCGTATAGAAAAGTGGCTGGCTGAATTATTCTTCCGATTGAGATTTAGGCTAGTGCAGAAATTCCAGAACAGAATCCAAAAAACATTTTCTAAGGGGTGCTTATCCCTTTTACCCCCTCTGCTCACAAGAATCACTTAGGTAAGAGGTAAATGGGCCTTAATCCTTATCCATAGCATAACAGATATATACAATATATATTTTGCAATAAATCAAGATATTAAATGGATCAAATCAAGAACAAATTCAAGCCGAATAAATGGATAGAAACCTACATCTTCTCGTTGTGAATAAGGGCAAATTAATATCCAAATCCATGCTATTAAGTGGAGAGCGTAGATTAATACAAATCATTTCTTGATGGAAACTTTGCTTTTAAAATAAGGGATTCATCAAAGTCATTGAAAACTCCTTATCTATTCATAGAACAAGGATCTTTCCACTGTTTTTCATGTTCATGAATGATTGAGAAGGGAGATTGCAGTACCCTTTGACCCAAAATCTCTTGTTTTAATTTAAAAAATAAATAAAAATAAAGAAAACACAACTCTTTCAATATCAAATCCTAAGAATCACTCAAGCAATCCTATGAAATAACCATTCTACTCATTATCATTGAGCATAGGTTAAAATGCATAGATTGATGCACTTAAGAGATATGATATGTGACGAGGAGTGTGACAATAAGAAGAGCTACTTTGCTTATTGAACTTGTGAATTGATAGCTAATAGCTACCCTTATCCACATCCACAAGGGTTCAAAATACATAAGAACTAGAAGTTAGAGCTAAGAAACGCAAGAAAATAAAGAAAAAGCTATCAACTCAATGGATGGGTGTCTAAATCTACTCCTTTCATATCCATGAGGACTTGTTACATCTCTACAACGGTTACATAATGAAAATAAAGCTTGAATTAAAGAAAGAAATGGAGAAAGAAGGTTAAAGGTATGAGAATATCACCTCTTAAAGAGGATGGGTTCTTTTGATTCACAAACTCCCTTTTAATTCCCTCAAGTCACTTTAGATGTGTTGTTCAATGTCCAAGGGTCTTAGCCAGAAGCTTAGGATCAAGGTTCAATGGAGCTTTAGTGTTCAAAGCCAATTGGTGGTAAGTAGGAGGTGCAATTAAGAGAGAGAGAGAGAGAGAGACAGAGGTCAAAAGGCTCTTATGAGCTATGGGAAAAATTTCTAACTCTTTAGAATGAACTGCCGAGCTCTATTTATAGAGCCTAGGGTGTAAATGTCTAACATATTTGTGGAAAGTATCCTGGATAAGCTGAAATTTTCGAAAATACTCTGTACCCGGAACAATTAGCCGGTTGTTCCCTTTGGTGTTGTAACAACCCCAACCTCTGATTAACGTTAATCCATACTTAATTATGACTAATGGTAATTTAGGAAGGATTTGGGATTAGTTTGCATGTGTATTGCATTATTTTTGTGTTTCTATCTGTTTGCGATAAAATGACCTGTTCATGCCTTTGACTTTAAACTGCGAATTGAAAGCCTTATTGGCGACCGATTCAGAAATTGAGTAATGTTTTATACTAGTGAGAATATATGTGATTTTATGGTAGGTTTAATTAAAATTTGGTTGGTATGATTAAATTAGATTATATAATGCTAAATTACATTAGTTCAAGTTAATTACGTAATTGCCACTTAGTGGGCCACTTTTAAGAGCCTTGTTTGGAACTTTTTGTGCATCATTCTATCATCCATTTCTTGACCAAACCGTGGGAGAGAGCTAGAGATAGGAGAAATTTTGGTTTCAACAAAATTCCTTGGAGAATTAGAAGAATTGTAGAGGGTTTGCATATTTGAGCTTCTAGGCTTGGAATTCAAGACCTAAGGTAGGAGAATCATCTTCTTGATTGTGCATTTAAGTTATACCTTGCATGGTCCATGGTAAAATTGAAGATTAAAGTCAAGAATTGGTTGAAAATGTTGAATTGAAGTCTATATCATGCATGCATGTTCATATCTTAGCATTTTGAAGTGTCTTCATGGAAGTTCTTGCATGCAAGCCCATATTCTAGCCTTAGTCCATGAATTCATCATGATTTTGAGCTCAATCTTACATTTGGTCATGTTTTAGAGCATTGGATTTAAAATGAACACTTGCATGTTAAGCTCTTGTTTTGTTCTTGAAGTTCCACTTGAAATTGTGTTTAATTGACTCACGTTTGGGCTTTGATTTTACAAATTGATCTTTGAAACATCTTATACTATGAGTTTGCAAGTGTTTTCCAGAAAATGGGCCTAAAGGGTTGAGATTTGAGGTGTTGAATGCTTGGTTTGAGCTTGGGAGGCAAATCTGGAAATTCCAGAATTTTGCTTACTTGCTCGAGCGAAGGATTCCACGCTCGAGCGACCATCGTTTGTTCAGAGCTTCGCTCGAGCGAAGGAATGGTGGCTCGAGCGTAAATTGCAAGCTCTCAGGTTTTGGTGCATGCAGACGCACGCTCGAGCGACGAGACCTACGCTCGAGCGAAGAGCTGTGTCTCACGCACGAGCGAGCATCGAGCGTAAAATTTCAACAACCAGTACTTTTGCATTTTTACAGACCGCTCGAGCGAAGATGTCTACACTCGAGCAACCCCTCTGTTTTGACAAGCTCGCTCGAGCAAAGGAATCCACGCTCGAGCGAGGCCCCTATTTTCAACAAGTTTTGAAAAATATTTTCCAAGACATCTTTGCATCCTCATTCCATCCTAGGCATTCCTAGGCCATGTTTAAGACTCTATAGTGAGGATTTAAGGTTAGAAACACACTAAGAGCCAACGACATAAGTTTTGTGCAATTAGAATATGTGTTTCAAGTGTGTGTCCGTTATGTGTTATGTAGGTCACGTGCCGCGTATTGCGTGATCAATTTGCTCCGTCTGTCTGTTTCAAGGCCAACTGTGAGTAATAACTTAGTAAAGTTATATTCAAACTGTATCTACTTTCTGTGTTATAAAACAAGATATGTTTTCCGAAATGATATGTTATGTACAATGAATGATTGTTCAATTTCTGATATGTATTCGTGACATCCTTAGCATCATGTGATATCTGTTAGCTGTTACCCGGTATCGGAGGTTCCTTTATGGAACTTATTTCTGTCTGCACTCTGTTACCCATACCGGAGGCCCTGTCACGTGGGCTCAGCTTCTGTTCTATTGCTCGGATCCGAAGGTTCCTTTATGGAATTGGTTAGTCGTAACCTCACGTGTATACGTTCTGTTCTGTTCTGTTAATGCTAATGGATGTATCACGTAAACTTAATCATGACTTATGATTTCTGTCTGTATATGATCTGGACAAATGATGAATTTGATACAAATCTGAATTATGATTTCTGAATCTGTACGAACTCATTCATTGAAACCCTTTACTCTATTACTATTAACTAGGCTTTCACTCACAGTTTATATTACGTATGTAGGTGAGCCGGCACATGACCAGGGCCAGAGTTGATGGCGTTCTGTTTTGTTTTTGTCAGCCAACTGTTGTGCTTCTCGAGGAGGTTCCGAACGAAGCCTAAAGCCATGGCTATTTTTGTATTCATGCTAATCTTTGTGTATGCTCTGTAAAGTCAGGTCTTGGGAAGTACATTCTGTAAATACCTTGTAAATATTGTATACCTGGACTGGCATGTTTATGTATATATAAATAAGTTTTGAAATGTTCTGTCCCATGTACGTTATCACAGCTCATTGGACCTTGTCTATTTTGTATTATTGCTTCCACAGCCCCTTATTATTTGTTAATCTGTTCAGAGGCCTTTGGTAATCCACGAATTACTGGCCGGTTACGGTGCTAAACCTACAGGGGCGGGTTTGGGTCGTGACAGAGTGGTATCAGAGCACGTGTTCTACAGCGCACACAGGTTCGTATGAGCTTAGGATGTCCTAGTAAGGGTTAGGGGCATTCCATCTGCATGTGTGAGTGTGTGGTAATGCAACTGAATATAAAAACTGAATGTACATTTGAATCAAATGAATTGAAGGAAACGAATAAGATTATGCCTGTGCTTATTATCATTTGATGTCTGTATAGTAAGATGGGGAATGCAAGGGGAAGTGGTGAAAGTGAATCTTCAGAGGCTCGCATGGGCCGAATGGAACAGATATTAGCAGCATTGACTGAAACCTTGACACAACAACAGAGACAACAACCTTTGCCCCCTCCGCCTCCGCCTCCACCGGCATAAGCCGAGGCAGATAATAATGACATCATTAATCTGACATAGAAATTCATGAAAATGAAACTGCCAACGTTCTATGGTGGAATTGAACCTTTGAAAGTTGAGACGTGGTTGCTTGAAATGGAGAAACTGTATGAGGTGTTTCCTTGTTCTGAAACCCAGAAAGTCCTCCTAGCCACCTACACTCTGAAAGATGAAGCCCGCAGGTGGTGGTTACTGATCCGAAGTGGCAATGGAAATATGACATGGGCACAGTTTAATGCTATCTTCTATGACAAGTATTTTCCCCAATGTTTCAGAGATCGGAAAGTATCTGAATTTCAGGAACTCAAACAGGGAGGAATGTCTGTGGCAAAATATGAAGCTAAATTCACCGAATTGGCACGGTTTGCTCCACATATGGTGGATACCGATTACAAGAAAGCACGAAAGTTTGAAGGTGGATTGGATCTAGACGTGTTTGATCGAGTAGGCGTCCTGAAATTGCCTACTTATGTGAAAGTTCTAGACAGAGCCTTAATGGCAGAGGCCACCCTAGCCGCCATGAAACAAAGTAAAGCCCCAGCAACTACAACAACTGAGTGGAGAGGAAAAAGATCCGGGTTTGGTTTTAAAAGAGGCTGGTCCTTTGTCAGTAAGAAGCAAAACACAGGGACTTCGAACAGCTCGATTCAGAGTAGTGGGTCTATTCCGGTCTATTCTGATTGTGGTAAAAGGCACAGGGGTGTGTGCTACCGAGTGTCCGGTGCTTGTTTCCGGTGTGGCCAGCCAGGTCATGCAGTGAAAGATTGCCCACTCAGGTCTGAGACTAATAGCTGTCCTGCAGTAAGTTCAGCGGGATCCGCTTCTGTGGCCAAAACCAATGCCAAAACCAATACTGGGAAAGAACCTCTGAGACAAGGCCGATTGTTAGCCTTAGTGCCCAGTGACATACCGAACACCTATACTGTGGTGTCAAGTACACTCCCTATATGTTCTCAAAATGCATGTGTACTGATAGATTCTGGTTCTACACATTCCTTTGTATTGCATGCTTTTTCTCGAAAATTGACTAGACCATTAGAACTTATGACCTATGTGTTATCTGTGTCTACACCATCTGGGGATTCTATGATATGTGCTCATGTTTATCCAGCATGTGATGTTATGATTGGCGATATGATGTTACATGTGGACTTATTACCCTTGGACATTAATCATTTTGATTGTATTTTGGGAATGGACTGGTTGACTAAATACCGTGCTACCATTGACTGTGCAAATAAAACTGTTGTGTTTAGACCACCGGGTATGCCTGAATTTACTTTTATTGGGAATGGGGTAGTTCCTCCCCTATATTTGATTTTGGCTGTGAAAGCTGTAAAACTCCTTAGGAAGGGATATAGGGGTTATCTGTGTTGTATATTGACTGCACCATCTGACAGTACTACTATACAAACAATCCCTGTTACTTGTGAATTTCCCGATGTGTTTCCGACTGACTTACCTGGGGACTTAGTTGATAGAGAAATTGAATTCACTGTTGAGGCGTTTCCAGGGACACAACCAATTTCCAAGACTCCCTATAGAATGTCTACCTCTGAATTGAAAGAATTGAAAACCTAACTTCAGGAACTGTTAGACAAGAAATTTATCCGTCCGAGTACTTCACCTTGGGGTGCTCCAGTTTTGTTTGTCAAAAAGAAGGATGGATCTTTAAGATTGTGTATAGACTACCGAGAACTGAACAAAGTGACTATCAAGAACAAATACCCTCTGCCCCGAATAGATGACTTGTTTGATCAACTTCAGGGTGCCTAAGTGTTTTCAAAAATTGACCTCAGGTCCGGGTATCATCAATTAAAAGTTAGAGCTGAGGACATAGAGAAAACTGCATTCCGAACTAGATATGGACATTATGAATTTTTAGTAATGCCGTTTGGGATGACCAATGCACCTGCAGCTTTTATGGATCTTATGAATAGGGTGATTAAATCATATCTGGATGACTTCATTGTTGTATTTATTGATGACATTTTGATTTATTCTAAAGACAGGGAAGAACATGAGAACCATCTGAGAACCACCTTGCAGATTTTGAGAGATAAGAAATTGTATACTAAATTGTCCAAGTGTGAATTCTAGCTTGACAGTGTGGCATTTTTGGGACATGTAATCAACAAGGATAGAGTTTCTGTTGACCCTCTGCCACGACCCAAACCCGCCCCTATAGGTTTAGCATCGTAACCGGCCAGTAATCCTTGGATTACCGAAGGCCTCTAAACAGATTAACAAAATTAAGGGGCTAGCGGAAGGAAATGCATAAATATAATTGTCCATTGAGCTGTGCTGACTAATATGAAACAGAATAATTAAAAACTTTATATACATAATCGGTGGTCAACCATACGTTATACCCACATACATTACAGCATTTTAAGTACAGCCAACAACATCAAATCAAGTCTTATACATAAACAGGACCCAAAGGACTGAACATAGGACACTTCGGGAACCTCTACGTGAGGCGCAGTGGTTGGTTGATAACAGACACACAGATCCGAACAAAATCCTTCGGGGCTTGAACTCCAGAATGCTTACCTATATACATATATATACAAACAGTGAGCTAAAGCCCAGTGAATAACATTAAAGTAAAGGGGTTAGTGAACGAAATCCGAACATATCATAAGCGGAAAACATATCAGAGCATAGTCATTCTCATATCAGAACATAATAATGGTACATCCCATAGAACACATTACAGAACGTCTTCTGACTAGACTAATCGGTTCTGGATACAGATTAAACACATATCACCACAATGAAGTGGCTAACGAGATCTCGTAATTACTTGTATGTCATGGACCCACATTTTCATGTCGCCCCCCATGACTTGAGACTATCTATGGATGCCATAATAGATTTCAAACTTGGGATGTTCGTTCACGTAAACAGATATTATTTCAGAAATCATAGCTTATCACATTTCATTTGGAACATAATTTCATATAAACGTATCTTTACGATAACGTTACTCACAGTGGTTCCAGCAATGGTCAATCAATCTTCGAGTCTTGACATACAATCACAAAATACATAACACAAGTATGTCTTATCATTACACATTCAAGTGGCCATTTAGGCTTAGCTTTCATTACATTGATTCTTGCTCTTCCTTAACACATTGCTCAAAATACACTCTTGAATCCCATGACTTAGTACATTCATTCCTTAGTGTGTTTCTAATCCATAACCTCATTACTATGGCTTAATTAAGGCTTAGGAATGCCTAAGATGCAATAAGGATGCCAAAACATGCCTTGGAACACTTAGGCAAAATTTCTGAAAATAAGGTCCACGCTCGAGCATAGCTTTCCTCGCTCGAGCGGACATGCAAAATGTGAATGGTCGCTCGAGCGCACATTCCTTTGATCGAGCGGTCTGTAAAAGACATGAAACTTCTGGGAGCTTGCTATTCACGCTCGAGCGGACTTTTGGTTGCTCGCGCGGAGTGCACGCACTCAGAGTGGTCGCTCGAGCGTGAACTCCCACACTCAAGCGTGGATGCAAATTTTGGAATTTCCAGATTACACTTTCAAGCTCAAAACTCGAATTCCAACCTTCAAAACACATCTCTTGGGCCCCAAAACTTGAGATAACATAGTAAACTTGTAAAACATGAAGAATTTAGGATTATTTCATAAAATCATGGCCCAAGGGTTTGTTAAAAACTCACAATTTCAACTTAAAACATGATGAATGTTCATGAACACAACATGCATGAATTTTTTTTATATCAAACTTCTCAAAACATGATGAAACACCACAAAACAACTTGAAACTTAATGATTTCCCCAAATGGAGATGAATTTCAAACATGCAAGAGAGGCTTCATGGAAATCATGCTCAATTTGTAAGAAAATGTACATGCATGCATGAATTGCCACTCAAATCTTCATTTTAAGCTCAATACACACCCTTAAATACATAATCTTCATGTTGATAACTTAGATTCATAATTTAGGGGTTGAATTCATACCTATAGTCTTGAATTAATCTAGCTCTAGCTTGGTTTTGATGAATCTAAGCCAAGGTCTTCAATTCTCCTTCAATTCCTTCATCTCTCTCTCTATAATTTTTCATACCCTTCTCTCTAAAAGAAAACCTCAGATTTTTCCACTCAAGGGAGATGAAACAAAATGAGTTCAAATGAGCTTATTAGGCTCATATAAGCTTATGGTGCTAAAACACATTAATTAGAACATAAGACTTGCCAAACGCGACTTAACGAATCAGACTAAATCAATTTTTAATAAAATTTGCCATAAGGTTCTAAAAATTCCAAATAACATATCGGTGTAGTCAATTTCGGTTTCGAATGCCGATAAGGCTTTCAATTTACATATTAAAGTGGAATTCCAAACAGACATTCCTACAAGTAACAGATAGTAAGCCAAATATCATGCAAATCACATAATAAACCATAATTTATTTTATTCACCTAATTAACATCCTTAACCATCGATTAGTGGCTAATTGTGGATCGGGGTTATTACACCCTAAGAAAATTGAAGCTGTTGTGGATTGGCCTAGACCGACAAATATGACAGAAGTCCGAAGTTTTCTGGGACTTGCAGGTTACTACCGGAGGTTTGTGAAAGACTTTTCCAAGCTTGCCATTCCATTGACTCAATTAACTCAGAAAAATGTGCCATTTGATTGGAATGAACAAAGAGAGGCAGCTTTCCAAGAGTTGAAAACCAGGTTAGTGACTGCACCAATCTTAACCTTGCCTAATGGTACTGATGGGTGTCAACTGTACAGTGATGCTTCCTATAAAGGCTTGGGGTGTGTACTAATGCAAAACGGAAAGGTGATTGCCTATTCTTCTAGACAACTTCGACCTCATGAAAAGAATTACCCAACACATGATCTTGAATTAGTGGCTGTGGTGTTTGCTTTGAAAATATGGCATCACTATTTGTATGGGGTAACTTGCGAGGTGTATACAGACCATAAAAGTTTGAAATATTTCTTCACCCAAAAGGAATTGAACATGAGACAGAGACGATGGTTAGAACTAATCAAGGATTATGATTTGCAAATCTTGTATCATCCAGGAAAGGCTAATACCGTAGCAGATGCCTTGAGCCAAAAATCCAGTGCGAATTTGTCATGTTTGTTATCCAACCGAAAAGAATTGTTGACTGACCTAGAACAAGATGGTCTATTAACTTCTATTGCCGCTCAACCTACCATTCTTGACGAGATCAAACAGAAATAGTGCGAGGATGAACACTTAAAAAAGATCACGGAGGAATTTGATTCAAAGTCGAGGCCAGGATTTGTGTTTGAGAATGATGTGCTAAAATTTCAGAACCGTCTTTGTGTGCCCGATTGTTATGATTTGAGGAAACATGTTATGACCGAAGTTCACAATAGTAAATTTGCTATGCATCTGGGAAACACGAAGATGTATCATAATTTGAAACAGAATTTTTGGTGGCCTAGAATGAAACAGAGTATTGCAGACTTTGTGACTAGATGTCTACAGTGCCAACAGGTTAAAGCTGAACATCAACGACCCGCTGGTTTGCTACAACCACTCCCAATACTGGAATGAAAATGGGAGCACATTACCATAGACTTCATTGTGGGATTGCCTCGTTCTTCTCGAGGTATGGACTCCATCTGGGTTATAGTTGACCGTTTAACTAAGTCTGCCCATTTTCTGCCTGTCAAAACTATTTATAACCCTGATAAATTGGCCAATATCTATATGATTGAAATTTTGAGATTGCATGAAGTGCCAGTATCTATTGTGTCTGACAGGGACTCAAAGTTTGTATCGAGATTTTGGCAGAGTTTGCAACAAGCTTTGGGGACTGAATTGAGAATAAGCAGTGTCTATCACCCACAGACAGATGGCCAAACTGAACGAACAAACCAAACTCTGGAGGATATGCTCAGAATGTGTGTGTTAGACTTCCAAGGGAATTAGGAGACCTACTTGCCATTAGCTGAATTTGTGTACAACAACAGTTACCATTCAAGCATTGGAATGGCTCCTTACGAAGCTATGTACGGAAGAAAATGTCGTTCTCCGATATGTTGGGCTGAAGTAGGTGATAGACCTTTGTTGGGACCGGAACTTGTGCAAGAAACAACCGAGAAAGTGAAACTGATACAGCAGCGTCTGAAAACTGCACAGAGTCAGCAGAAGAGTTATGCCGATGTTCGAAGAAGAGAGAGGGAATATGAAGTTGGGGACCACGTGTTCATAATGGTGACCCCGATGAAGGGTCAAACTTGGTTTGGTGTTAAGGGAAAATTGGCGCCAAGATATGTTGGACTTTATGAAGTTCTCGAAAAAATCAATCCGGTATCGTATCGGGTAGCCTTACCTCCAGTAATGGAACACATGCATAACGTCTTTCATGCATCGATGATACGAGAATATTTGAGGGATCCACTCTACGTCATTGAACCGACACATGTGCTTTTGAAAGATGACTACACTTATGAGGAAAGACCTAGCCAGATTGTGAATCGCCGGATCAAAAATGTGAGAAATAAAGAAATACCGTTGGTAAAAGTTGATTGGAAAAACCACAGAGGAACTTATGCAACCTGGGAAACTGAAGAAGACATGATGAAGAGATATCCGGATTTGTTCCCATTAGACCCAATGTTGTTCCCGAATGAAGGTAATTCGAGTTTGGAGGACCAAACTCTTTTAAGGGGGGAAGACTGTAACAACCCCAACCTCTAATTAACGTTAATCCGTACTTAATTATGTCTGATGGTAATTTAGGAAGGATTTGGGATTAATTTGCATGTGTATTGCATTATTTTTGTGTTTCTATCTGTTTGCGAGAAAATGACCTGTTCATGCCTTTGACTTTAAACTGCGAATTGAAAACCTTATCGACGACTGATTCAGAAATTGAGTAGTGTTTTATACTAGTAAGAATATATGTGATTTTATGGTAGGTTTAATTAAAACTTGGTTGGTATGATTAAATTAGATTATATAATGCTAAATTACATTAGTTCAAGTTAATTACCTAATTGCCACTTAGTGGGCCATTTCTAAGAGTCTTGTTTGGAACTTATTGTGCATCATTCTATCATCCATTTCTTGACCAAACCGTGGGAGAGAGCTAGAGATAGGAGAAATTTTGGTTTCAACAAAATTCCTTGGAGAATTGGAAGAATTGTAGAGGCTTTGCATATTTGAGCTTCTAGGCTTGGAATTCAAGACCTAAGGTAGGAGAATCATCTTCTTGATTGTGCATTTAAGTTATACCTTGCATGGTCCACGGTAAAATTGAAGATTAAAGTCAAGAATTTGTTAAAAATGTTGAATTGAAGTCTATATCATGCATGCATGTTCATATCTTAGCATTTTGAAGTGTCTTCATGGAAGTTCTTGCATGCAAGCCCATATTCTAACCTTAGTCCATGAATTCATCATGATTTTGAGCTCAATCTTACATTTGGTCATGTTTTAGAGCATTGGATTTAAAATGAACACTTGCATGTTAAGCTCTTGTTTTGTTCTTGAAATTCTACTTGAAATTGTGTTTAATTGACTCACGTTTGGGATTTGATTTTACAAATTGATCTTTGAAACATCTTATACTATGAGTTTGCAAGTGTTTTCCAGAAAATGGGCCCAAAAGGTTGAGATTTGAGGTGTTGAATGCTCGGTTTGAGCTTGGGAGGCAAATCTGGAAATTCCAGAATTTGGCTTACTCGCTCGAGCAAAGGATTCCACGCTCGAGCGACCATCGTTTGTTTAGAGCTTCGCTCGAGCAAAGGAATGGTGGCTTGAGCGTAAATTGCAAGCTCTCAGGTTTTTGGTGCACGCAGACGCACGCTCGAGCGACGAGACCTACGCTCGAGCGAAGAGCTGTGTCTCACGCACGAGCGAGCATCGAGCGTAAAATTTCAATAACCAATACTTTTGCATTTTTACAAACCACTCGAGCGAACGAGTCTACGCTCGAGCGACCCCTCTGTTTTGACAAGCTCGCTCGGAAAAGGAATCCACGCTCGAGTGAGACCCCTATTTTCAGCAAGTTTTGAAAAATATTTTTCAAGACATCTTTGCATCCTTATTCCATCATAGGCATTCCTAGGCCATGTTTAAGACTCTATAGTGAGGATTTAAGGTTAGAAACACACTAAGAGCCAACGACATAAGTTTTGTGCAATTAGAATGTGTGTTTCAAGTGTGTGTCCGTTATGTGTTATGTAGGTCACGTTCCACGTATCGTGTGATCAATCTGCTCCGTCTGTCTGTTTCAAGGCCAACTGTGAGTAATAACTTAGTAAAGTTATATTCAAACTGTATCTACTTTCTGTGTTATAAAACAAGATATGTTTTCCGAAATGATATGTTATGTACAATGAATGATTGTTCAATTTCTGATATGTATTCGTGACATCCTTAGCATCATGTGATATCTGTTAGCTGTTACCCGGTATCGGAGGTTCCTTTATGGAACTTATTTCTGTCTGCACTCTGTTACCCGTACCGGAGGCCCTGTCACGGGGGCTCAGCTTCTGTTCTGTTCTGTTACCCGGATCCGGAGGTTCCTTTATGGAACTGGTTATTCGTAACCTCACCTATATACGTTCTGTTCTGTTCTGTTCTGTTAATGCTGATGGATGTATCACGTAAACTTAATCATGACTTATGATTTCTGTCTGTATATGATCTGGACAAATGATGAATTTGATACAAATCTGAATTATGATTTCTGAATCTGTACGAACTCATTCATTGAAACCCTTACTCTATTATTATTCACTGCTTTCACTCACAGTTTATATTATGTATGTAGGTGAGCCGGCACATGATCAGGGTCCGAGTTGACAGCCTTCTGTTTTGTTTTTGTTAGCTAACTGTTGTGCCTCCCGAGGAGGTTCCGATCGGAGTCTAGTTACACGACTGTTTTTGTACTTATGCTAGTCTTTGTCTATTTTGTAAAGTCAGGTCCTGGGAATTACACTTTTGTAAATGTTTTGTAAATATTGATGTCCTTCGATCGACACACTTATGTATATATATATAAGTTTTGAAATATTCTGTCCCATGTACGTTATCACAGCTCATTGGACCTTGTCTATTTTGTATTATTGCTTCCACAGCCCCTTATTATTTGCTAATCTGTTCAGAAGCCTTTGGTAATCCACGGATTACTGGCTGGTTACGGTACTAAACCTACAGGGGCGGGTTTGGGTCGTAACAGATGTCTAGCGAAATGGATTTTGATTGGCCAACTTATGGTGTCTGACCAGTCAAAGAATACACAATTGGATCAACAAGGTAGCGTTAGCCTGGATTGAGAGGAGAAACAGGTATTTTAGAGAATTTCACCATTTCCATTCATTCTGACTATGTCCTTTAACTCAGTTTGTTTTGAAAGAAGACAACGCCTTGATTTTGAAAATATGAGCGTCAGAACACTGTGGTAATGCTTACAATTACACCACTAAACTCGTTTTGAAAAGGTTTCCATTTTGGTTGAAAACCATTTTGTCCAAAACAAGCATTTTGATGATGTAAAGCTTGATCCTTAGGCTTCTTGTTGAAGAACTTGTAAGATTAACACATCTTGTCTTCATCATTGGGAACTCAAAAGAGAGCGCCTAAATCTTAAGGCTATTCAAAAATGGGGTGTCTACAGCTACCTTTGGAGATTTATAGAGCAATATCAGATGATTAAAGTGTTGGTGATGAATGAATTGTTTTTAGATAATTCGGGTGATATACAATATGCTATCTCTAAATCTCTTTGCAAAGAGTTTTTATTTTAATTACCTTCAATTTGTTTTTCTCTTGATTATTCTAGTCATTTGATAAATTATGTATAATTATTCTCTATTATTACGTTTGATTATTTTGGTCATTTGATAAATTCCTGTGAAGTTATTCTTTAAAATGTTGATTTGTCTAACTAAATGACATGTAATTGCTCCATACATTTCGGATAAGTGGTTGCGCTTGGGTGAGGTGGGTGAGGCTGTAGAACCTGCTATTTGGTCATGGACAAGTTGTTATATGTTGAGCTAATCTATTGTGCAATTTGGTAAATTGCTTTTGTGCAATGTCGTACTTTATTAGCTCCCTATTGATTTGTTCTCTATACGAGCTTTGTTATTCCTGTCGTATTGTATACTTCTCGAGTTAATTTATTTTTCAACTGTGTTGAGCAATTTAGTGACGATTGGATTTGAAATACTAAACAGACTAATTGAGTTAGATATTTGAGGGGCACTTTTTTTTGGAGATTTGTACAAATTATGTTCTAGAGACATTTGTGTAATTAATTTTGGAGGTGATTTGTATATTTGAGGTTATGAGTTATCTGAAATTGTAAATTTGAGATTCATTTGATTTATTAACGACTTGGAAGTTGGGGCGTTACAGAATGGTATCAGTGCGTAGAGATTAGGTCTTACACGGGATTTGTTCGGAGGTTGATATTTGAGGTTAAAAAAAATGATATATTTGAGGTTAAAAAAATTTAGTTGATAAAGATCGTTGTTTATATCAGAGTGCGCAGTGAAAGCGTGTGATTTAAAGACTTATTCGTTACAAAATCTTGAAGTATTAAAGATTGAGAATTTCGAGGATGAAATCTGTTTAAGGGGGATAGATTGAGAAATCTCGCATTTTTTAGGTACTAAATATTTTAATGAAATGTATTGTTGGTTTGTTATAATAATTTGGTGGTGATATTTTTAGATGAGAACTTAATTTATTTCCTTATATTTATTTTATCTCCACTTCATTACTATTCATCTATTTTTGAAAATAGATTTTTTTTATTTTTTTATTTTTTTTACAGGGAAATCCTTCCACCCTCCCGCAGGTCCAAGGCAGCGCTCCATGAGGAGATCACCAGGGTGTCCTGTTATCCGTTCCGAGTAAGAGATTATAACCTGGAAGCTTGTCCCGACCTCCCAAGGCAAGCTTCGATTAAGTCAGGACTCGCACAGCGGGAGAGCATTAAACCCACACCAAGTAGCTAATTAGGCATCCTTGAGGTCCAACCTCCTAACCAATAGTGATTCGCCTAGGAGATTGGCCCAAGGATGGAATTGAACTTGTGACCTAGGGGCTTAAACCCCAAGGCCTTACCACAATGCCACAACCTCTTGGGTTTGAAAATAGATTTTATTCTCATTTCCAAACTTTTCTTCCTCACCAAGAAAATAAAGGGGAAAAAAAGTACCTTCAATGGTCGGTAGACCCAAATCCGCTGCCATGCCTTCATATTGATTTGATAATGCCATATCCCTTTCCTATTTCCACGTCCTTTCTTTTTATTTTTTTATTTCTTTTTTTTTCCTTTGCCCCAAGTTTGCTTCTCTCTCCATCCTTTTGTTAGCAAAAACTTTGAGTTTAGTTGGAAAGTGTTTAGAGTAAGGGTTAATAATTTTTTCTAAGAAAAGAGATGTAGAATTTGTCAAACCTTACATACCTATTATCTTAAAATTTTGGTCAACTACTTTTGGAGATTTATGGAGTAATAGCAGATGATTAAAGTGACATGACAGAGGAATTAATTTGAGATAATTTGGGTGGTATACAATATGCTATCTCTAAATCTCTTTGCAAAGAGTTTTTATTTTAATTACTTTCAATTTGTATTCCTCTTGATTATTTTAGTCATTTGATAAATTCTGTAGAATTATTCTATGTTGATACATTTGATTATTCTGATCATTTGATAAATTCCAATAAAGTTATTCTGAAAGTGATGATTTGTTTGACTAAAGGACGTGGAATTGCTCCATACGTAGATCGAGTAGACCCTGCTAATAACTTGCACCAATATGCCAAGCAGTTGTGCTTGGATGAGGTGAGTGAGATTGGTCACTAGTCATGTATTAAGTAGGACCAGGTATTTGGTCCTGGACAGGTTATCATATGTTGAGTTAATCTGTTTGTGCAATTTGGTAAATTGATTGATTATCGAATCGAATCGTTTGTGGAGTGTCGTAATTTATTGGATCCCTGTCGATTTGTTCTCTATCCGAACGTTGTTATTCCTGTCGTATTGTATACTTCTCGAGTTAATTTATTTTTCAAGTGTGGAGGAATTTAGTAGCGATTGGATTTGATGTACTAAACGGATTAATTGAGTTAGACAATTGGGGGCTATCACTATATATTATTTTTGGAGATTTGTGCAAATTATATTTTGGAGACATTTGTGTAATTATTTTTGGAGGCGATTTGTATATTTGAGGGTATGAGTTATTTGAAATTGTAAATCTAAGGTTAATTTTATTTATTAATGGCCCAGAAGTTGAGGCGTCACAGAATGGTATCAGTGCGTAGAAATTAGGTCTTACATGTGATCTATTGGGAGGTTGACATTTGAGGTATAAAAAAAAAAAAGTGATTCATATTTTAGGTCAATATTTGAGATTAAAAAAAATTTAGTTGATATTTGAGGTTAAAAAAAAAAAAAAAGATTGTTGTTTATATCAGAGTGCATAGTAAAAGTGTGTGATTTAAAGACTTTTTCGTTACGAAATTTTAGAGTATTAAGGATTGAGAATTTCTGTCACGCCCCAGATTTTTGAGATTCAACCCACGAGAATAAACTCGTAAACGATAAATGAAAGACAACGAGAAGATAAAAGAAAGTAACATTTCTCATGCAAATGACTATTATAAAGTCAAACAATACATGAGTTCATTCGGATAATCCTAGTAAAATAGCATAGTAGCTTGTATAGTTACTATTATGAACACTAGCCCGGGATATTTATCCATTTTATTTGTTATCATTTTGACTTTGAAAATGATGTTTTGAAAATGTTTAGTAATGTATTTGCTTTTGTTCAACAATGTATTTGTTTTTGGTTTAGCAATGTATTTGCTAGTTGGTATCGTGATATACGGAATTATTTTTGGAAAGTAGTCTAGCCACACAAATGTTTTGATAATGAAAAATGTTTTGAACAAACGTAAGATTTTAATGAACGGAAAGAAATGATTGTTTGACTTTAAAATCGGATGAACTCATGTATTGTTTGACTTTATAATAGTCATTTGCATGAGAAATGTTACTTTCTTTTATCTTCTCGTTGTCTTTCATTTATCGTTTACGAGTTTATTCTCGTGGGTTGAATCTCAAAAATCTGGGGCGTGACAGAAATTCTCAATCCTTAATACTCTAAAATTTCGTAACGAAAAAGTCTTTAAATCACACACTTTTACTATGCACTCTGATATAAACAACAATCTTTTTTTTTTTCACCTCAAATATCAACCAATTTTTTTTAACCTCAAATATTGACCTAAAATATGAATCACTTTTTTTTTATACCTCAAATATCAACCTCCCAACAGATCCCATGTAAGACCTAATCTCTACACACTGATACCATTCTGTGATGCCTCAACTTCTGGGCCATTAATAAATAAAATTAACCTTAGATTTACAATTTCAAATAACTCATACCCTCAAATATACAAATCGCCTCCAAAAATAATTACACAAATGTCTCCAAAATATAATTTGCACAAATCTCCAAAAATAATATATAGTGATAGCCCCCAATTGTCTAACTCAATTAATCCGTTTAGTACATCAAATCCAATCGCTACTAAATTCCTCCACACTTGAAAAATAAATTAACTCGAGAAGTATACAATACGACAGGAATAACAACGTTCGGATAGAGAACAAATCGACAGGGATCCAATAAATTACGACACTCCACAAACGATTCGATTCGATAATCAATCAATTTACCAAATTGCACAAACAGATTAACTCAACATATGATAACCTGTCCAGGACCAAATACCTGGTCCTACTTAATACATGACTAGTGACCAATCTCACTCACCTCATCCAAGCACAACTGCTTGGCATATTGGTGCAAGTTATTAGCAGGGTCTACTCGATCTACGTATGGAGCAATTCCACGTCCTTTAGTCAAACAAATCATCACTTTCAGAATAACTTTATTGGAATTTATCAAATGATCAGAATAATCAAATGTATCAACATAGAATAATTCTACAGAATTTATCAAATGACTAAAATAATCAAGAGGAATACAAATTGAAAGTAATTAAAATAAAAACTCTTTGCAAAGAGATTTAGAGATAGCATATTGTATACCACCCAAATTATCTCAAATTAATTCCTCTGTCATGTCACTTTAATCATCTGCTATTACTCCATAAATCTCCAAAAGTAGTTGACCAAAATTTTAAGATAATAGGTATGTAAGGTTTGACAAATTCTACATCTCTTTTCTTAGAAAAAATTATTAACCCTTACTCTAAACACTTTCCAACTAAACTCAAAGTTTTTGCTAACAAAAGGATGGAGAGAGAAGCAAACTTGGGGGCAAAGAAATAAAAAAGAAATAAAAAAATAAAAAGAAAGGACGTGGAAATAGGAAAGGGATATGGCATTATCAAATCAATATGAAGGCATGGCAGCGGATTTGGGTCTACCGACCATTGAAGGTACTTTTTTTCCCCTTTATTTTCTTGGTGAGGAAGAAAAGTTTGGAAATGAGAATAAAATCTATTTTCAAACCCAAGAGGTTGTGGCATTGTGGTAAGGCCTTGGGGTTTAAGCCCCTAGGTCACAAGTTCAATTCCATCCTTGGGCCAATCTCCTAGGCGAATCACTATTGGTTAGGAGGTTGGACCTCAAGGATGCCTAATTAGCTACTTGGTGTGGGTTTAATGCTCTCCCGCTGTGCGAGTCCTGACTTAATCGAAGCTTGCCTTGGGAGGTCGGGACAAGCTTCCAGGTTATAATCTCTTACTCGGAACGGATAACAGGACACCCTGGTGATCTCCTCATGGAGCGCTGCCTTGGACCTGCGGGAGGGTGGAAGGATTTCCCTGTAAAAAAAATAAAAAAATAAAAAAAATCTATTTTCAAAAATAGATGAATAGTAATGAAGTGGAGATAAAATAAATATAAGGAAATAAATTAAGTTCTCATCTAAAAATATCACCACCAAATTATTATAACAAACCAACAATACATTTCATTAAAATATTTAGTACCTAAAAAATGCGAGATTTCTCAATCTATCCCCCTTAAACAGATTTCATCCTCGAAATTCTCAATCTTTAATACTTCAAGATTTTGTAACGAATAAGTCTTTAAATCACACGCTTTCACTGCGCACTTTGATATAAACAACGATCTTTATCAACTAAATTTTTTTAACCTCAAATATATCATTTTTTTTTAACCTCAAATATCAACCTCCGAACAAATCCCGTGTAAGACCTAATCTCTACGCACTGATACCATTCTGTAACGCCCCAACTTCCAAGTCGTTAATAAATCAAATGAATCTCAAATTTACAATTTCAGATAACTCATAACCTCAAATATACAAATCACCTCCAAAATTAATTACACAAATGTCTCTAGAATATAATTTGTACAAATCTCCAAAAATAAGTGCCCCCCAAATATCTAACTCAATTAATCTGTTTAGTATTTCAAATCCAATCGTTACTAAATTGCTCAACACAGTTGAAAAATAAATTAACTCGAGAAGTATACAATACGACAGGAATAACAAAGCTCGTATAGAGAACAAATCAATAGGGAGCTAATAAAGTACGACATTGCACAAAAGCAATTTACCAAATTGCACAATAGATTAGCTCAACATATAACAACTTGTCCATGACCAAATAGCAGGTTCTACAGCCTCACCCACCTCACCCAAGCGCAACCACTTATCCGAAATGTATGGAGCAATTACATGTCATTTAGTTAGGCAAATCAACATTTTCAGAATAACTTCACAGGAATTTATCAAATGACCAAAATAATCAAACGTAATAATAGAGAATAATTATACATAATTTATCAAATGACTAGAATAATCAAGAGAAAAACAAATTGAAGGTAATTAAAATAAAAACTCTTTGCAAAGAGATTTAGAGATAGCATATTGTATATCACCCGAATTATCTAAAAACAATTCATTCATCACCAACACTTTAATCATCTGATATTGCTCTATAAATCTCCAAAGGTAGCTGTAGACACCCCATTTTTGAATAGCCTTAAGATTTAGGCGCTCTCTTTTGAGTTCCCAATGATGAAGACAAGATGTGTTAATCTTACAAGTTCTTCAACAAGAAGCCTAAGGATCAAGCTTTACATCATCAAAATGCTTGTTTTGGACAAAATGGTTTTCAACCAAAATGGAAACCTTTTCAAAACGAGTTTAGTGGTGTAATTGTAAGCATTACCACAGTGTTCTGACGCTCATATTTTCAAAATCAAGGCGTTGTCTTCTTTCAAAACAAACTGAGTTAAAGGACATAGTCAGAATGAATGGAAATGGTGAAATTCTCTAAAATACCTGTTTCTCCTCTCAATCCAGGCTAACGCTACCTTGTTGATCCAATTGTGTATTCTTTGACTGGTCAGACACCATAAGTTGGCCAATCAAAATCCATTTCGCTAGACATCTGTTACGACCCAAACCCGCCCCTGTAGGTTTAGTACCGTAACCAGCCAGTAATCCGTGGATTACCAAAGGCTTCTGAACAGATTAGCAAATAATAAGGGGCTGCGGAAGCAATAATACAAAATAGACAAGGTCCAATGAGCTGTGATAACGTACATGGGACAGAACATTTCAAAACTTATTTATATATACATAAACATGCCAGT